>JABMDN010000831.1:0-19331 GCA_017165825.1 Hepsetus odoe | reverse complement strand
AGGGTCTCCTCCAGGGTCTCCTCCAGGGTCTCCTCCAGGGTCTCCTCGTCCCTCTGTCAGATCGGGCTTCCTCACGCTTTTTAAACACCCCGTCCAGCTGTGCGTCCTCAGGCCGCGTCTTTCTCCCCAGCTGACTGATTTTGTTCTCTCTCCTTTTTCACCTGCAGCACTGATCAGCCTTTCCTTCGGCGGAGCCATCGGCCTCATGTTCCTGATGCTCGGCTGCGCCCTGCCTGTCTATAAGTGAGCCAGAGATTTGTTTTCTCCTTCTTTTCTTTCCTTTTGCTCCACATATCTAATGTTTTGGTTTTTAGAAGAACACTTGGCTCCAAAACCAGAATATTTAAGACCCAAATTCTTATTTTAGGAGCCGAAACCTCCATCACGTACGGTAGAAGGAATAAAAACGCTCCCACGGCCGGACGTCACGCCGTCGTTCTCTCCGGTCTGATGTGTTCGTCTGCTGCCTTGTTTTAAACGAAAGGAGAGAATAAACAGCAGAAATCAGCAGGAGTCTCTTCTGCGGTCTGTGAAATGCGAGAAAAGCTGTTCATGATGAACTTTTCAGGATGAAGCTCGGACGAGCCGCCGACTGAACCGCTTCCTGTGTCCGGGTGGAGACGAGGACGGGCGTGGACGAGCAGCGCTTCAAAAAAGTCCATTTCTTCGTTCATTTCTATTTCTCGGGCGTTTAAAGGTCAATCTGGAAAAAAGACAAAAGCAAAGTTACAGAATAAACTGGAAAATGTGAAATGCACTTTTCTTAAAAAGTGTCCCTTCCGTTTCAAATCGCTCTCTGAGACGGGTCGCCAGATTTCAGAGTTTCCAAAGAAACGATTCGACAAAAGGAAGTTTACCTGCAACGACTCGGGACGGCCCGATTAGGCGACGCTGCTCTGGAACGAACTTCTCTCACATTTGGACTTTTTAATTGAACGTTCCAGGAGGAAGAAAAAATAACGAAAAAACAAGAAATCTTCCTCGCTGGTGACCTTTTCATCTGGAGACGTCTTTTAGGAGAGGCTTTGGAAGACGCGGTGTGGGTGTACGAAAGCGCGAGGATGAGCGAAGGGGGGAGGTTTTCATTTTTATTTTAAGTTGGTAATGGAGATCACGGCTCTTAGAAAAAGAATTCGACTCCTGAATGTTTTGGTTCTGGGTGGCGCGCTGGGCTCGTTTTGTTTGATGTCATGGTTGTGATGTCACACAGCAGCCTCTCTCATGACTTATTGTGTGTGTGTGTGTGTGTGTGTCCGTCCGTAGTGAATACTGGCCTCTCTTCCTGCTCTTCTTCTACATCCTGTCTCCGATCCCATACTGCATCTCGCGGAGGGTGGTGGACGACACCGACTCGGCCAGTAACGCCTGCAAAGAGCTCGCCATCTTCCTCACCACGGGCATCGTCGTGTCCGCCTTCGGGCTGCCCATCATATTTGCCCGCGCCAGTGTGGTAAATTCAACTTTATATGCAGAAAACCTGTAACTCTGTTCCCTGAACTCAGAAGAGAGCATTTTTGACATCAGAAAAATGCCAAAGAAATGGAAACGCAGAGCTGGTCTGAGCAGGAAACTCGAAACGGCTCCTTTGTTAGTAAATGAAGCACAAAAGCTTCAGCTCCCTGAAAAAACACCCTGCTGCTAAAACAGCCGTTACGACGCCACCTTGAGGTTTAGTCGATTTATTTCTTTATTTATTGATTGTGTTGGTTTGTCTTTTATTTTTTGAAAAACAGAACAGAGTCCCTGTAATTACAGATTTAAATATTCTGAACAGACAGACCAGATAATTATCCAAAAAATGTGGAATAAAGACTTTTATAATATAATATATCAGTAAATGGCTGTAATTAATAATAATATAATAATTAAATGGCTTTATTATCATTATTTTATTAATAAAATATTAGTAGTAACAATATGCTGAAAAAAAAATCATAAATATTAATAATAAACCCGTTCACAGATGGTCTGAGGGTTTCATGCCATTTGTGGAGTGAATAATTGATTTTATTTATTTATTTTTGTGCAGATCGCCTGGGGTGCCTGTGCCCTCGTCCTGACGGGCAACATCGTCATCTTCGGTACCATCCTGGGCTTCTTCCTCGTCTTCGGATCCAACGACGACTTCAGCTGGCAGCAGTGGTGAAGCGGAGACGGGGAGCGACGTCCACTGTTTTTATGACTTTAGCTGTTGTTATTATCGTCGTCTTTATTATTTATAGCGGCCGCCCGTCCATGTCGTCAGTAAGTTGGTGCAATAATTCGAGTCTGACCTCAGTTTTAATTTATTTTCTCTTCAGAGCATAAGCTTTCGTTGTAGACGTCTCCGGTGGACGAGCGAGGGGACGATCAGTGCTTCTTCTCGTTGCAGCTTCTGCCGAATGTACATCACCGTTAAAACATGCTTCGTTTGGGCTCGAAAAGCAGGCTTTAGACCAGAAACTCCCCTCCGGACCCGTTCTTCTGGCTTCACCGCCGGAGCTACAGGACAGTTTGGCAAAAAAAAATCACATCGAGGCCTCGCCGAGGTCGACGTTTAAAGTCTGAAGCTTCTTCCGTTTGTTCTGGAGCTGCACGTTGGCCTGAACTCATATCGTACACTTTTCTGTTTTATTCCCAAAATGTGTAGCAAACAAGTATTTTAATCAAATTTCACTTTTTTGGAAAAACTTCTAATCAACAAGGATGTTTCGTTACCGACAGGATGTGCAGCCACACCCCCGTAAAACTGACACGCTCAAAATAATCAAATGTACATAATTTAGTTTACACGGATTAGTTTCGAGTCCTGGAAACACGGACTTTTAGCCGCTTATTTCGTTCAAGTTCAGCACAGTTACTTCCCCCTTTAAGTCTTGGATCTCTGTAGAGCTCTCGATTCGTACTTGCAGATGCAGATATTCCTGTTCTGATTGGCTCAGTCAGCCTTCAGCAGAAATGGGCGGGAGGCTGCATGGAAATGAGTTTTGTGATGTCACAAAGGCAACTCCCTTATATGGGCCGAGAAACGGCTACAAACGCACTACACTTTGACGTTCTTCGTTCGGTGACCGAGATGGACCGGCGACCCGTCCAGGATGTTTCTCCGCCTCATCCGTTCCAGCACCCCGGTGAGAATAAGCGGGCGGATGGATTTCCTGTGACGGCTCGCCTCTAAAAGCCTCGCTTGCTTTCGGACGCTATGAATTTTGAATTATTTTAGAGAGACAGTCTGAGTCGCTGATGATGAGTGAGGTGTTAAAGCTCCGGCGCAAAACTAAAGAGTGTTTTTTAAAGAATTTAGGACCTGGGGTGAATTCGGGCTTCTCTCATGTCTGTCTCAGCCGGTCGACACCTTGGGACTCGTTAGGAGTTAATTGCACTCGTTAGTGTGAAACAGCCCTGTTGGATCCGCTCCAGTCACATCAGTAGAGTGATCAGGGTGTCGCTTAACGTTGAATCTGTTAAAAGGTCCGACGCTGCTGCCGCGACTGATTTCTGTTCCGTTAGGTCCTAATCCGGGACTAACAGTCTAACACTGCGATTAAAACTGCGCCTGACCTGCGCCACGCGCCGCACACTCCACTGTTGAGAAGGAACTTCTAAAGCTCTGTTTTTGGAGACCATTCCTTTCGTGCCAGAAGTGATCAAAGTTGGTCCAAACTTTCCGCTTTGGAAGCAGAAGCACTGACACACGTTCCGTTACATTTGAGTTCTTTTGTTGTTGTTGTTCGTTTGACTATTTATTCATTTTTTCTGCAGTGTAGCGTTCAGGACGAGTTTAAAGGAGGGTTCCACCCGTTTTCAGAAATCCTTCAGAGCAGGTTCGGTGTGAAGTCGGGGCAGCCGTGGTCTAGGGTGCAAGGACGTGGACTCAGGATCGGAAGGTTGTGGGTTCGATTCTCCCAGACCAGTATGTTGCCCTGAGGTTCCCTTGATCAAGGTACCGTCCCCATCACTGCTCCACGGGTGCTGGAGCTGTCTGCCCTCTGCTGGACGGTGTGTTTGTTAAATGCAGAGGATGTGTTTGGTGTTCACAGTGACTAATAGTCCCTTTCACTTCAGTAGTTCCGGTGGGGATGAACGGAACCGGACGTCCCAAACTTGTGTATTCTCTGTCCCCCGGTGAAGCTCCTCGTGTCTCTGCGTGTCTCTGTGGGACGGTGATGATGGGAAAATGGTCCCATCTAAATCACTCCACCATGAACGGGTTCCGTTTTGGCCCAAAATCTTCTCCAAACCAGACATCAGACAGCGTCTCCAGCACCGGTCCATGAGATTGAGACGTCCGGTTCCAGTCGCACGCACTGGGGACGGATTCGGGAGAAGTGACCCCACTCTGAAGGTTGAAGAAGTGAAATCCTCCTTTAAAACCAAGCCCAACTGATCGTACGTTGATAAGTTATTTTAATGTGTTTATCACAGTTCTTAAGTTCTGTACGTTCTAGATAAGCCAGTGTTACATTTCTTCTCCACCAAACTCGCCCAGTCGCAGCTACAACACAATAAAAGTCCCGGGTTTGGCTGCCGGGCCGGAGGCCGGTGGATGGGGGGAGTGTTTGCGGAGGAAGAGTGATTCTGTCCGTTCAGCTGGAGGGCTGTTAGTGTTGATTAAAGCTCAGTTCAGACGTCCTCACAACCACGACAAACACGGTGGTCTGACTTCCTTCCTTCCTTTTCTTCTTTCTTTCTTTTATGAAATAAATTCCATTTTTTTGAACAAATGCCAAACACGGAGGTGAGCGTTCTTTCCTTTTATTTAATACGTTCTGTTTTTGGGAGACTCGAAACACAGCGGTCTGATTTCTTTCTTCCTTCTTTTCATCTTTTTATTTCTCTCGATTTCTTTCTTTTATGTAACACATTACTAGGTTGTTTTTTATTTTTTAATTCGCCTGTTTTGCTTTCTTTTCGCTGTTGATTGTTAGTTACTTTCTTTTTTTATTTTGTCCAGTTTTTGAACAATTGCAGAACATGGTGGTCTGTTTTCATTTTTTTACTTTTCTTTTTCGCTTTTTCATCTTTTGTTGTGTCCTTTTTTTTTTTTTGTTAAAATGTATTCCAATTTATTTATTTATTTTTTAAATGAAAGCTGGATTTCTTGCTTGTTCAGCCGTTTAAATAATCCCAGAAGAAAGTCCAGATCAAGATTTTCTCTTTTCAGACATTTTTAAAAGATGAATTATTAAGTTTTAAAAGCAGCGACTGCAGGTCTGTAGCTTTTTGTTTAACGAGAGCGACGTGTTCTGATCTCGGTTCTGCTGTTTATTCTGACGGATTAACGTTTGTTTCGGTTCATTCGGGGCGGATTTGTACACTCGTTGGGTTTAGTTACTTCACCTTAAAATATTCCTGTGGTGGAACATGGTTGGAGTTACTGGTACTGAAGATGTACCAGTTTATTACAATTTCTTAATGGTTTATTAACAGATTACTACAATTGATTAGTTTAATAGTTTATTACAGTTTCTTAATAGTTTATTAAAAGATTATTGCAGTTTATTTGTAGTTAAAGTTTATGAAAAGTTTGTTTATTTACAGTTTATTAACAGTTTATTACCTTTTTGTGTCAATGTAAAAATGTTATCATTGTACATTTTTTAGAGGGTTTGAGTCCCCCTGCTGGACAGATTGTCACACTGCACATGTTTGTGTTCACAGTAATCATCCAGGTAACTCTTATTTGTCCCACCTGGGAAGTGAAATGTTAAAATAGCTGAGAAATCTAAACACGTGCAGTAAAAAAAAAAAAATCACTTTAAAAGTGAAAAATTTGAGTCGAGGCCCTTTCATTGTCATTAAAAAATGGCATGTTCACATCCTGATTCTCCCAACACGTATAAAAGAAGAGAAGAACACGTATAAAAGAAGAGAAGACGAGGGTTTGGTGTGATCGAGACTCTGACTCGAGGCTGCAGGCTGCGGCGTGTCTGGGATCCATGATTTCCATAAGAATTCAGGATCTTCTGTGAAGCTGTTTCCTGATTTGCTCTTCAGCAGTGATGATCTCGGAGAGAAGCTGGTGGGAATGTGCCCTGGAGCTGCCTGTGCTGTTTGGGGCCCACGCCTCCTGGATGAGCCCCAGCAGGTGAGAGAGGAGAGGAGAGGAGAGAGGGAGGAGAGGGTAGAGGAGTGCAGGGTGCTGTGGGATGAGGAGGTTTTTCAGGGCGACGAGCAGGGATGAAGATTTTGGGCAGATTCAGTATCTCACCGCCAAGTGCAGCCGCCTGGCCCACGAGAACGGTGAGAAAATATGTCTGTCTGTCTGAGAAAGAGAGAGGTGTGTTCTAGTGGTCGGGTTCTCACCTACAGACCAAGAGGTTGCAGGTTCGAATCCCATCTCCAGCACCACCATCATTGGGTTCCTGAGCAAAACCTTGAACCCACATCATCTCCAGGGAGACCGTCTCTGTTACCAGGAACTGTAAGACAGTCTGGACAAGAGTGTCTGATAAAATGCTGTAAATGTAAAATATTTAGAGGTGGATTCGAAGGCTCCTCATCCCACTGCTGACCTTCAGCAGTAAAATTCATCTTCTCCACTTCCCATCGTCTCTTTAACCTCTTTAAACGGACGCTTGTGTTTCTGACTGTGATGAGCAGGTAAGCGTCTTCTCCAAATCATCAACAGGGAAAGAACACTAGAAAAATGTCCTATACGGGCCCTTTAATGTTTCGTGTTTGTGCTTTACGTCTGGAAAAATGACCTTCCCCCAAAATCTTTGGATTTGAAAGCAGATTATAGATCTATAGTTCATAAACCGACTGCAGAGACAGAGACTCATGTTTGGTCCGGTCTCAGTCCGGGGTTCGATTTTGAGCTCTGGTCCTCGGGTCCCTGCTGGAAGCTCAGGAACTCCTTAAAAAGCTCCATGGTCCATAAAAACACCAGCAGGACGTTCTTGGGAGCCGGCGTGGTCTGGAAGGCCACCAGGTCACCAACTGGGTTCAGTTTCTTGAAATAATTTGCTACTGTTTATTCATTGGAAGTCCAAATCTTCAGGACATGAAGAGATACTCTCAGAAACAAAGACGGAATTCTGATAAAATGTCCAAGTTCCTGAGGTTTGAAATTTGAAGGAAAAAGTCATTATTTTGAAGTCCTAAACCAGAACTTTGAGGAACATCAGTAAGTACATCATGACATTTAGAGGACATGAGAAATTGTTCTCAGATCAAATGTTAAATAAAATATTTCCAGACATCAATCGATCATTATTACATTATTTATTTTTTTATTTAGATATTTTAAAATGATTTTTCAGGAGAGTAGTTATTTATTTTAAATTGAATTTTAATTTTTCACGGACTGCTTTCTTAAACCAGGGCAGCCAATCAGAGCAGAGCTCATTTACATATATAAGTCTTACTTTCTTTCACACACAGCTGATTAAATAAACGGCAGAAAAAGATGCTGCAGAAAGGAACTCATCAGACATTAATCATTAATCATTCATTATTAAAAATATACAGCATAGGAATAACTTTCCCCCCCAAAGTTTTTTTTTTTACTTTTTTGTTAAAAAGAAATGAGTTAAAAGCAGTTTTTTGCCATTCTTTACATTTTGAAAGACCCATATGGTACAAATACTTTTATTAATTCAATTTCATTCATTCATTTCTTTATTTATTTGTCTGTTTTAGTCTCAGTGTAACATTTTCATTGGTTTTATTTGCCAGAAACATCCATAAATCATTCCTTCATGACCTTTTTCCGACCTAAGAGTCGAGTTTTATTATAGAGCTTTTTTTATTATCCAACCTTAGAGCTGAACATTTGATTTCTGTGCCATTAAGAGGATTCGAACGAGCTCCAAATATGTAAATGAGTTACATGAGTTTTGAATAAATGAGAAGCAATCTGGGCTGAAAGAGCGAGAGTGTCTGGGGCTTGATTGATCTAGTCTGATGGAAGGAGGGTAGATTTTGTGACATCACAAATAACAATGTGAAATAAACGAATAAATCTTGAAAAATGACCAAATGAAAGTGTGTAGGACGTGTGTGCTGGACTCTTCTGGAGTGAAAAGCTGCGTGTGTGTGTGTGTGTGTGTGTGTGTGTGTGTGCAGCAGCCCTGGAGAGAGAGTGTGTGGCCTCCAGAGAGAGAGAGAGGGCTCTGCAGGCTGAGCTGGAGTCTCTGTCTGTGCAGCTTCATCAGAAACAGCAAACCTGCCAAGACCTGCTCCTCAGACACGACCAGCTGCTCGACACAGTCCAACAGCAGCGAGTACGAACACATCCTCCACCTTCTTCCACCTTCACTCGTCTTCACGTGACCGTCCCCCCGCTGCCCTTTCGCAACGTTCACCTTTTACACAGCTCTGAAACAAACACCTCACACTGGTCCCACCTCTGTCTCTGTTAGCGTGTCCAGATGTTGATGTCCTCATTTTTTATCTGCATTTTAGGAGAAGCTTTTTGATTCTTTTCATTCTTCTGCCCGCACCTCGTTTTAATCACCATTAAGTTGATTTTTTGCATTTCATATTTTATTTAGTTCTTATTGCACTGCTAGGCTTGTGAGGAGAGGAGACTGGCTGTAGAGGAGAACATGTGAACAGAGACGAAAAAAGAGACAATACTCAGGACAGACAGTCCACACAGTGACTTTGCAATGATTAGTCTGATTGCAAAGGGGCTTACGTCTCAGTCTGCAGCTGGAAACAGCTGTATGGGAAGTGGGTGTGGTCGAGCCTAATAAAGGGAGTGTACACTGTTTTGCAGGAGTTGGTCCAGTTCCTGGAGCAGCGCGTGGTCTCCATGGCGGAGGAAAGCGCGAGGGAAGCGACTCTGTTGAGTTTTCAGCTGGAACAGGTGAGCTCTGACCTGCAGCTTCTGCAAAACTCAGATGATCAGCTGCAGGGCCTGGTGGAAAAGCTGCACCAGGAGGCCCACCAGAGAGGAGTAAAAGCAGAGCTCTGTGAGGAGGTCCAACTCAAGAACAAGCAGATAGAAGACCTGGAGAGGCAGCTGGCCAGGTAGGTTGCTCAGATTTTCTAAATAATTTTAGCTCCTGCTCACTCTTCTGCTCTCAGGTGGGAGGTGGACGCCACATCTGCAGGTGGAGGCAGATGGATGGAGAGTGATGTACAACAAACTTCAACAAACGTTCTGCTGCTCCGTTCCTCATTAAAGGTTCACAACGCTAACCTTCTGACCCCAACATAAGCTACTGATGCTAAACCCTAAACTACTGATGAAAACCTCCAACTACTGATGGAATATCCCAAACTACAGATGACACACTCTAACATACTGGTCCCAACCCAAACATCTACGCCTGGTACCCAGAGCACTTGCAAAGATTCATGATCAAAAAGAGCAGTGCTCCCTCACTGTTCTTATCAACCCTTTCCTGCTGATGCTTGTTTCAAACTACTGGTGCTAAACTCTAAACTACAGATGGAAACCCCCAAACTACTGAGGCAAAACCTTAATCAACTATTTCCAAACAAAAGCTACTGATACTAGACCTTTATATCCTGGGGGCAGGCTCCAAAGCCCAAACTTCTAGCTGCAAAATCTTGCCTTCCGATTTCCCAAACTAAGGACGCTAAACCCAAAACTACTGATGAAAAACATCAAATTACTGACAAAGCCCTGGTCTAACAGCAACCTCCAACCTACAGAGCCCAAGCCCAAACTACTGCTTAACTCTAAACTACATTTGGAAAATCCCAAACTACTGAGGCTAAACCCTAAATTACTGACTGAAGATCCCAAACTACTGATGGTGTCCAAATCTACTGATGAACCTGCTGATCCCAACCCCAAACTACTGAGAGTAGTCCCTAATCCCTCATTTATTCCAAACCCAGACTGCTTATATTAAACCCTAAACTACTGACTATGAACTGTTGATGATAACTGACCTGCTGATCCCAACCCCAAACTACTATGTGATGGACCTGGAGAGTCCACAAAGATTAAGAGCTTCATGGAATTAAATAAAGCAAATAAGGTTAAAAAATATTGTGATGGTGGGTTTGATTCCCTCACCAGTGGGTTGCCCTGAGGTACCCTTGATCAAGGTACTGTCCCAGTCACTGCTGCCCGGATGCTGGATATGTGTGCCCCTGTTGGACGGTGTGATTAAATATAGAGGATGGGTTTGGTTGTGTTTCACCATGTTCTTAATAGTTACTTTCACTTTAATGTTGCTTGTTCTGCTGATGTTGGCAGTAGAGTCCGTGAAGTAGAGGAGCTGGAGAAGACCAACCGCGTCCTGCAGCAGGAGCTCAGCAAGCAGAACAGCGCCCAGCAGAGGACGGCGGAGGAGCTGCAACATGAGAACAACACCAGTCTGGAGAGACTCAGGGAGACGGCTGAGCAGGTCGAGTGGCTCTGCGAGCAGCAGAGGAACTGGATGACATGTGTGAAGAGGTGACATAAAATAATCCTACATTTAAAGCAGATTTGGGAGTAAAAAATAGAATTTACATAGAAATAGAATTTTATCCCAAATATAGTCAATCAGAAAAGTCGTGGTCAATGTCTGAAGCTTAAAAGACAAACGTGTGTGTGTAGGTTTAAAGACTGTTTCTCTGATGAGAAGGAGACCCTGGTTCTACAGGTGAAGAGGTTGCAGGAAGAACTTGCAGAGCTCAAGAAGAATGGCTCTGAGATGAAGAGTGCAGAAGACAGCGTCCCCCAGCACTGCAGCAGGTCAGATGAACAGAAGGAGAATTTAGCTCATATTTTCTCAATAAATTTATCTCCTGCTCATTCTTCTCCTCTCAGGTGGGAGGTGGATGCCATGGATAATCTGCAGGTGGAGGCAGACAGATGGAGAGTGAGGTACAACAGACTCTTCAGCAAACTGTCTTCACAGCCGGTACGTAACTCTGGACCATTTCTGCTGCTCCATTCCTCATTAAAGCTTCAGAGCCATGAATGGAATCTGGTTTTCCACTGACAAGCTTTTAATGGAGCATCTGCAGAACCTGTTAATGTTTGGCTCTTCGGTTCTCAGGGGCAGCGGAGTGAGGACGGACATTTAAAACCACCTTGAAGACAGGAGACAGACGTCCCGCATCGTTTCTCTTTTTACCCTGAATCACACTTTTTTGAGTTGAAGGAGCTTCAGGCTGCAGACCAGCACCTACTGCTGATCCTGTACACTGGAGAACACCAAACTACTGACAGAAAACCCAAATCACCAACACTAAACACCAAACTACTGATGGAAAACCCAAATCACTGACACTAAACACCATCCTACTGACAGAAAACCCAAATCACAGACACTAAACACCAAGGTACTGACAGAAAACCCAAATCACAGACACTAAACACCAAGGTACTGACAGAAAACCCAAATCACTGACACTAAACACCAAAGTACTGACAGAAAACCCAAATCACAGACACTAAACACCGTCCTACTGACAGAAAACCCAAATCAGACACTAAACACCGCTCCACTGAAAGAAAACCCAAATCACAGACATCAAACACCGCCCTACTGGACAGAAACCCAATCACAGACACTAAACACCATCCTACTGACAGAAAACCCAAATCACAGACACTAAACACCGTCCTACTGACAGAAAACCCAAATCACAGACACTAAACACCATCCTACTGACAGAAAACCCAAATCACAGACACTAAACACCATCCTACTGACAGAAAACCCAAATCACTGGTGACACACTCAAACACCATCCTACTGACAGAAAACCTAAATCACAGATACACTAAATACTGGCCCTACTGACAGAAACCCAAATCACAGACACTAAACACCATCCTACTGACAGAAAACCCAAAATCACAGACACTAAAACACCGCTCCCATCGACAGAAAAAAACCAAATCACAGACACACTAAACACCGTCCTACTGACAGAAAACCCAAATCACTGAAACTAAAAACACCGCCCTACTGACAGAAAACCAAATCACTGAAACTAAACACCATCCTACATTGACAGAAAAACTCCAAAATCACAGACACTCAAATGACCATTCCTACTGATAGAAAAATCCAAATCACTGATACCAAAACACCGCCCTACTGACAGAAAAACCCAAATCACAGATACTTCCAAACACTGTCCTACTGACAGAAAACCCAAATCAGACACTAACACCGCCCCATTGACAGAAAACCTAAATCACAGACACTAAACACCAAGGTACTGACAGAAACCTGGAATCACTGACACTAAACACCAAAGTACTGACAGAAAACCCAAATCACTGACACTAAACACCGTCCTACTGACAGAAAACCCAAATCACAGACACTAAACACCATCCTACTGACAGAAAACCCAAATCACAGACACTAAACACCGTCCTACTGACAGAAAACCCAGAATACTGACACTAAACACCATCCTACTGACAGAAAACCCAAATCACAGACACTAAACACCGTCTCTCCCACTGACAGAAAACCCAAATCACAGACACTAAACACCGTCCTACTGACAGAAAACCCAAATCACAGACACTAAACACCATCCTACTGACAGAAAACCCAAATCACAGACACTAAACACCGTCCTACTGACAGAAACTCCAAATACAGACACTAAACACCGGCCCTACTGACAGAAAACCCAGAATACTGAAGACAAACCCAGGTCTACACCAAAGCCCAACATACTGACCACAAATTGGTAAACCAATGGCAATAAATAAAATAAAAATATATTTCTGCTGATTTTGTGAAAGTGACTGTTAGTCCTTGTGAACCAAACACATCCTCCGGATTTAACACACACACACACACACACACACCATCCAGCCTCTGTCTCTTTCCCTCTCTCTCTCTCTCTCTCTCTGTCTGCCCTCTCTCTCTCTGCCCTCTGTCTGTCTTCTCTCTGCCCTCTCTCTCTCTGTCTGTCTCTGTCTCTCTGTCTGTCTCTCTCTCTCTGTCTCTGCCGCTCTCCATCTCTCTCTCTGTTTCTGTCTGTCTCTCTTTCCCTCTCTCTCTCTCTCTCTCTCTCTCTGTCTCTCTCTGTCTCTGTCTCTCTGTCTCTGTCGCTCTCTCTCTCTCTCTCTCTCTATCCTCTCTGCCCCTCTCTCTCTCTCTATCCTCTCTCTGCCCTCTCTGTCCTCTCTCTGCTCTCTCTCTCTCTGCCTCTCTCTCTCTCTCTCTGTCTCTCTCTGTCTCTCTGTCTGCCCTCTCTCTCTGTCTCTGTCGCCTTCTGCCCTCTGTCTGTCTTCTCTCTGCCTGCTTTCTCTCTCATCCTCTCTGTCTCTCTCTCTCTCTCTCTCTCTATCCTCTCTCTGTCTCTCTCTCTCTCTCTGCCTTCTCTCTCTGCCCTGTCGCTCTCTCTCTCTCATCCCTCTCTGTCTTCTCTCTCTCTCTGTCTTGTCGCCTCTCTCTCTCTCTCTATCCTCTCTGCCTCTCTCTCTCTCTATCCCTCTCTGTCTCTCTCTCTGTCTCTCTCTCTCTCTCTGTCTCTGCCCTCTCTCTCTCTCTCTCTCTCTCTCTCTCTCTCTCTTAGTCTCTCTCTCCTCTGTCTCTGTCTTCTCTCTCTGTCTCTGTCTCTCTCTCTCTGTCTCTGTCTCTCTCTCTCTCTCTCTCTCTCTCTCTCTCTCTGTCTCTGTCCAGAACCCCGTTTTCACACCTTTCACTTGTGTGTGTGTGTGTGTGTGTGTGTATGTGTGTGTTGAAGCGTTTTTGCAAACACTTTCACTGACCTCTGAATGAGTTTGTGCACTCAGTAATCTTCTCACACACACACACACACACACACACACACACACAGCTGCTGAAGATGTATTAGAGTTTGATTTGTTTATTTGGTGTGCATGGCTGAGCAGGTTCTCAGTCAAGGGTTTGGACAGAGAGACATTGTGTGTGTGTGTGTGTGTGTGTGTGTGTGTGTGTGAGAGAGTTACGATGTCTCTAAGTAGTATGGTAAACAAAAATGACAGATATTTAAATCAGCTCATCTAAACACCGCCACCTTCAGAAACGTGTAACGCAGTGCAGGGTTTTGGCCACCAGGGGGCGACGCGCCACCATTAATGTTAACCCTCACTGAAACGCAGCAACATGTTTCTAATTACAGCCCTGCTGTACACACACACACACACACCTATACATCCACCCATCCCCCAACACACACAATTACACATGGAAACACACACACACACGTACACACACACACTTATACATCTACTCCATCCTCTAACACACACAATTACACATGGAAACACACACACACACACACACACACACACACATATACATATCTATATATAAAAAGCAAGTGTGTGTGCTACACACTCACCATGTTTGGTAATCTCAACCTATATGTCTCCTGCATTGAACAGTGGCACAGAGACAACAGAGATATTTATACACACACACACATTGGCCACACACACACACACACACATGCACAGTGCTGGAGTGACTGGTCGTCCCTGGGTGTTCAGTTCAGGTGGCTGTCTGATGGTGCCTTTGTCCACAGTTCAGTTTTGAGGGAAGCAGAAATGAACAGAACAGTACAGAGTGATGGATTATTTTATTTATTGAGTAATATTTTAGATTGGTGTGAGACTGGTTTGACCGGTGTGAGAATGGTTTGACTGGTGTAAGATACTGAATGGTGTTATGGTAATTTATTTTAGTTCTCACATAAATGGCTGAGAATGATTTATTTGTTAAAATCAGAAAGAAAAAAATCAGCAAACATCTAGATTAATTTTAACAAAACTCACACCTCATTTACAAAGGCAATTGATTTTATTCTTTTTTTATTCTCAGGCTTGTTTTTTAAATTCAATTATTGATAAGCATATATTAAAAAATACCTTCTTAAATATTTAAATATCTTTAAATTCTCTTCTGTAGATGCAGCCATGTTTCTGCTTATTACTGACATCTCCTCCTACCATTTATTTTCCTCTTCTCTGAGCAGATTGTGTTTCTAGTGAAAAATAAAGGTCAAGATCTGGTGCAAAGGAAAAGGATTCTACAGGTCCTGTGGAGAAGGAGAAGATCTATAAATGTAACTTTCTCTCTCATTTTCAGTCCAGTCTCTGTACCTGAGCAGTTCTCCAGATCTTCCTGAAGGACAGTGTTGTTGTCTCTGCGTTCAGTCCAGTCTCTGTACCTGAGCAGTTCTCCAGATCTTCCCTGAAGGACAGTGTTGTTGTTCCCCTCATGTTCAGTCCAGTCTCTGTACCTGAGCAGTTCTCCAGATCTCTTCCTGGAAGGACAGTGTTGTTGTCTCTCATGTTCAGTCCAGTCTCTGTACCTGAGCAGTTCTCCAGATCTTCCTGAAGGACAGTGTTGTTGTCTCTCATGTTCAGTCCAGTCTCTGTACCTGAGCACTTCTCCAGATCTTCCTGAAGGACAGTGTTGTTGTCTCTCATTTTCAGTCCAGTCTCTGTACCTGAGCAGTTCTCCAGATCTTCCTGAAGGACAGTGTTGTTGTTCCCCCTGTTCAGTCCAGTCTCTGTACCTGAGCAGTTCTCCAGATCTCTCTCCCTGAAGACAGTGTTGTTGTCTCCCCATGTTCAGTAGTCCAGCCCTGTACTCTGAGCAGTTCTCCAGATCTTCCTGAAGGACAGTGTTGTTGTCTCTCATGTTCAGTCCAGTCTCTGTACCTGAGTAGTTCTCCAGATCTTCCTGAAGGACAGTGTTGTTGTCTCTCATGTTCAGTCCAGTCTCTGTACCTGAGCAGTTCTCCAGATTCTCCTGAAGGACAGTGTTGTTGTCTCTCATTTTCAGTCCAGGTTCTGTACCTGGAGCAGTTCCCTCTCCAGATCTTCCTGAAGGACAGTGTTGTTGTTCTCATGTTCAGTCCAGTCTCTGTACCTGGAGCAAGTTCTCCAGATCTCTCCTGAAGGATACAAAAGTTGTTGTCTCTCATGTTCAGTCCAGTCTCTGTACCTGAGCAGTTCTCCAGATCTTCCTGAAGGACAGTGTTGTTGTCTCTCATGTTCAGTCCAGTCTCTATACCTGAGCAGTTCTCCAGATCTTCCTGAAGGACAGTGTTGTTGTGGGATCATCTCCACAGAGAACGGAGAACAAAAGACAGCCAAAGAAGAGCTTTGGGATGTCCTTCAAAGAAAGAAAGTGAAAGTGACTGTTCTTGTCAGGAAATGCAGCACAACACAAAAATTCAACCTCTGTTCTACTCCATACACACACGTCTCAGCAGTGGGCAGCTATTGAAAGCACCCGGGAGCAGTGACAGGATGGTACCTTGTCTAAGGGTGCCTCAGGGCAACATATTGGTGAGGGAATCAAACCCACAATCTTCTGATCCAGGGGCGACTCCCTCACCAGTAGGACACTGCCGCCCAAGAAGCCTGACTTAAAGAAAGGAGCTGGTCTAAGAGAGTTGAGCTGTGCTGATGAATAACGGTGGTGGTGAACATGGACTTAAAAGCTGGTTGACTGATTTAAATAAACACCTGCAAATAATCAGTGCAAGAGTCGACCAGGTCAGGAGCCTTATAAACCCCTGCAGGTCGGTCACCCTGTCAGAGGCAGTTGTTACCACCATGGGCATATCTCTCCTCCGGCAGTAAAAGCAAAAATGATGAACTGCTTTTTGCAAAATTAACGAGAGAGAGAGAGAGAGAGAGAGAGAATGAGTGATGTGTTGGACTGAAGGCAGCAGTTGCTATAGACTGACACATGGACTGTCTCTCTCTCACACACGTCATCTTTAGGTCGTTTCCAAAACAGACTCCAGTCACGCGATTACTTGCTTAAGAGGATTTTGTGAAACACAATCTCTCTCTCTCTCTCTCTCTCTCTCTCTCTCTCTCTCTCTCTCTCTCTCTCTCTTTTTCTCTCTCTCTCTCTCTCTTTTCTCTCTCTCTCTCTCTCTCTCTCTCTCTCTCTCTCTTTTTTCTCTCTCTCTCTCTCTCTGTCCCTCTCTCTCTCTCTCTCTCTCTCTGTCTCTCTCTCTCTCTGTCCCTCTCTCTCTCTCTCTCTCTCTCTCTGTCTCTGTCTCTCTCTCTCTCTCTCCCCTCACCCTCTCCTCTGTCTCTGCCCTCTCTCTCTCTCTCTCTGTCTCTCTCTGTCTGTCTCTCTCTCTCTCTCTCTCTGTCTCTCTCCTCACTCTTCATTTTCCTCCACTTTTTATTTTCTCCAAACCCAGCTCTATCTTTTCTGCAGGACGCTCTGACACATGCTGGAGGGACGCAGGCCTGATGGATGAATGATGGAGGGATATTTTTAGAGGGATGTTTGAACTCTGTTCACACCAGTTTGTCCCTGATGATCTGATCGATCCACCTGAGAGTCTGAAATACACAATTCTAGTGAAAGAGACTCACACACACTCTCACCTTCTGTCTGGCCACACCTGGAACACACACTTTAGACTCACACACACTCTCACCTTCTGTTCACACACCTGAACACACTTTAGACTCTACACACACTCACCTTCCTGTTCACACACCTGAACACACACTCTAGACTCACACACTCTCACCTTCCTGTTCACACACCTGAACACACACTTTAGACTCACACACACTCACCTTTCTGTTCACACACCTGAACACACACTTCTAGACTCACACACTCTCACCTCTCTGTTCACACACCTGAACACACACTTTAGGCTCACACACACTCTCACCTTTCTGTTCACACACCTGAACACACACTTAGACTCACACACACTCACCTTTCTGTTCACACACCTGAACACACACTTTAGACTCACACACACTCTCACCTTTCTGTTCAACCACCTGAACACACACTTTAGACTCACACACACCTCACCTTCTGTTCACACACCTGAACACACACTTTAGACTCACACACACTCTCACCTTTCTGTTCACACACCTGAACACACACTTTAGACTCACACACACTCTCACCTTTCTGTTCACTCACCTGAACACAGGTGGTGGATATTACAGGTCCTCTGTGAGCTAGACGGTGGCCATTAATGGGATCAGATGGAGGATAAAGGGACGCCTGAGAGACAGAAATGTGTGTTTGGGGGAGAAATTGTTTGGTATTCAGAGTTAAAGGCTATAAAATGTGTTTAAAATTGATTTTCATTGGCTTTGGATTGTTAAGCGTAATAATGGTAGATTAGTTTTAGCAAAACAGCTGAGTTGTGGTTTTAAGTTGGCCGTGTGTGTGAGTGTGTGTGTGAGTGTGTGTGTGTGTGAGTGTGTGGGAAAAGTTTGGCTCCCTCCCGGGCTCCTGCTTTGGGATGAGGCACTAGAAAAAATGAAGGAGACGTGACTCTGCATGATGAGGTGTGAGGTCAGAGGTCGCGGCCCGGGCTCAGCTGGTTGTTGGACAAGTCCGTGTCCTCCTGCTGAACCTCATCCGAGCGCGGGACCCTCATGGGCCAAAAAAACGAATAAATAAGATATCAGTTCCACCCTGGACCTTCTCTGGAGCCTTCAGGAGCCAAAGCAGTTTAAAAAACCAAACAGGAGAAAAACAGAGGAGATTCAGCATCATCAGAGAGGGGGGGGGGTGAATGAGAAAGTGGGAGTTGGGAGAGAGAACAAGTGAGAACACAGAAACACAGAGTTACAGAAAGAGAGAGAGCCTACATTGGCAGAAGAAATACTCTTTTTTTGTTCTCTCTTATATTTTCTCTATCTCTCTCTTTCTCTCTCTTTCTCCCTCTCTCTCGTGATGGCAGGATGATGGATGGAGCAGTAAGGGGAACACTTGGAACCTGCAGCTGTTTGAGTTGGAGTGGATCGATAAGCAACTTTTCAGCTTCCATTTTTCATCTGTGTGTGTGCGAGAGAGAGAGAGAGAGAGAGAGAGAATCAGAGAGAGAGAGAGAGAGAGAGAGAATCAGAGAGAGAGAGAGAGAGAGAGAAAGAAAGAAAACAGATTGGAAAAAGAGTTAAACCGCTACGTCATGACACAATCAGTTCTGTCTTAATGAATGGCTGAGAGAGAGAGAGAGAGAGAGAGAGAGAGAGAGATGACAGGATAACTGCTCTTCACAGTCAGAGGGAATAACTCTGGCTTCAGTCCCACAGTATTTAATACACATTACTGATATCATCACCGTCCCACCATCCAGACCGTCTCAGACTAAATGGACACAAACACACAGAAGAGACGTCCCTCTGAGTGTCCATCGGTGCAGGACAGAGTGGAGGAGAGTGAGAGAGAGGACAGGGAGAGTGGACGGTGGAGTTCAGGGTGTGTGGAGTGTGTGTCCGTGATGGAGAACTAGTAGAGACGGTGATGAAAGTGAAGCGGTGAAGTTCATGTGGATTATTTTCAGTAGATTGTTTTTATTGGAGTTGAAGTTCGAGGCTTTAATAGTCTTTAATTCTATTAATATGGAGTGAGATTCAGTTCACTTTCAGCACAGACAGACGCTCCAGACGTCCTTCAGAGGAGACACGTCTCACT
>JABMDN010000830.1:0-20877 GCA_017165825.1 Hepsetus odoe | reverse complement strand
CATTATCATCACCACCATCATCATCATCATCATCATCATCATCATCATCAACACCACCATCATTATCATTATCATCACAATCATCATCATCACCATCATCATCTTCAACACCACCATCATCATCACCACCATCATCATCATCATCATCATCCCCACCATCATCATTACCACCATCGTCATCATCATCACCACCATCATCATCATCACCATCATCATCATCACCATCATCATCATCATCACCATCATCATCATCATCATCATCACCACCATCATTACCACCATCGTCATCATCATCACCACCATCATCATCATCACCATCATCATTACCACCATCGTCATCATCATCACCATCATCATCACCATCACCATCATCATCATCATCATCATCACCACCATCATCATCATCATTATCATCATTATAATTATCACCATCACCATCTTCACCACCATCATCATCATCACCATCATCACCATCATCATCATCATCATCACCATCATCATCATCTACACATTTTCTGGTGATAGTTCCTGTTTTTTGGTTCATCTTCAACTCAATCTGTTTCCACAAATGTCCCCAATCTGAACTCAGCTTTTAAGAAAGATCAGGAAGCACATGAGACGAGCTAACAGGACGTTTCATGTTAGGAACTGTGCAACCATGTGGACAGCCAGATAGTCCATGAGGACAAACAAAGAGTTCCATAGTGTTACTCTGCTGTTTGTTTAATGTTGTAATATTATAACGCATAATGTGGGACTTCTCTATTAGACACACAACACACACTGGGTGCCTTTCTATCACTTGCTGACTGTTTTTACACACGGACATTTTAGGGCTTTGGCTTGCAGACCCTGCAGACCGAGGAAGTGCTGCATCTGCTGATGGCCTTTTATCAAAGACACCAAATCTGCCACACAAAGACTACTTTTAATCAGTTGGGTCAGGTGAACCCAGTAATATTCAAATATTCATGTTCTTTAATGGAGCTAACTGACCTCAGATCTCGGTGAAGGCTTCTCAAAAAGTGTCACTCGTTTTGTGATCAAAAGAGAACGTAGGTTCAACATGGTGTAGAAAATGTCACTTTGCTCTCGGATATTGATACAGCGAACCAAAAATAGACGACCACTGTTTGAGAAGGGAAGAATGGATATTTCAAGCTTTGCAGCTTCAAGAAAGCGCTGGATTAACAAAATCTGACCACTAATCTGCAGCTCTTCCAGTTCTGCTCAACCTCAGAATATATCAATGATTTAACGTTTATTACTGTTCACTGAACTGTTCCACAAACAGGAACATCAAGCTCGACCAGCTGTAAAGGAGGGACCCGAGGAGTCAGATACAGCGAAGAGCGATGGAAGAGAAGATGGTGGCCTACCAAGATAACGGACCAGAGAACAGCTACGCCCTTAAGGAGGGAACACTTGTTGTACTATATAATTCCTGGGTCAGGGAGAGCATAGCCGTCAAACTTCATGAACTGACACAGTCGGGTGTTTGTCAGGGATAGAATTTGGACCCGGGCAGCGGTGGCCTAGTGGTTGGGGCGTTGGCTGTAGGATCGGGGGTTCGAACCCCTTCCCAATAGGTTGCCCTGAGGTACCCTTGAGTACCCTCCCTGCGATGGTGTGTCCCCCGTCCTTCACCCTGTGTGAGCTGGGATGGACTCCAGCACTCCCCCCGCGACCCCATTTGGGACAAGCGGCAGAAAATGACTGACTGACTGAGAATTTGGACCCAGAGCTCTGTAATGCTTTATTCATCTGTTTTGGAATAAACTTATACCGAATATCTTCTCCTATTGCTTCATTATAGAACACGCAGGACTTGGTTAACACAACGCTGGGAAATGAGGTAGAATAACCAGAGTCCAACAGTAGGAAGTTGATGAGAGGAGTTTTGCTGGCTGATTTGAAAGTGAAAAGTGAAAGTGACAACCCTTGTCATTGCGAGGTCAAAGCACAGCAGACAGTGAACCACAATGAAATTGGACCTCTGTGATGGTCCAACGGGCCAACGGGCCAACGCCCGAACCACTAGGCCACCACTGCCCCAGCGCTGATTTTATTTTTATTTATTTATTTTTTAAATTTTTTGTGGTGTAGACACTTTTAGTCATTTTCTTGGATTGTTTAAGCCTAATATTTGGTTTCATTGGTTCTTATTGCTCCAGTCTTTTCAGACCCAGTGTGGCTCTTTATAAAAGCAAATAAAAGGTGGAAACTGAGATTGAAAAATGGAACAAGTCTGTGGGTGTAAAGACGCTGCAGTAACATGTACTGATTCAAGATTGTTTATTCTTCACATGCACACTTAATAACACTTTATAAACTGTCATTCATCTTTCCTAGATTTTATGTATAAAAATAACTGAACAGAGTGCACATCATATTAACACAAAGTGCAGAGTGTGATATTCTTGAGTGAAAACACTGTGGCAGATGGGTAATGGATGATGGATGGAAATGTACAATAATACATTAAATTATTGATCCTTTATTATGTCAATATGTATAATAATTATATATATATATAAAAAACGTTCAGCGCTGATGGCTTTTAATTAGTGCAGGTACTATGAGGAGGTGTGTGTAGTTCCAGAAATTTGTAAGGCTTCAAACCAATCAGATTTTAAAGACAGATTTTTGTAGACGTAGATCATGAAGCAACAGGGATATGAACAACAACAAAAAAAATCCTGCTGTGAACTGCAAAACAGCTCAAACAGCTTCTTTATTTGGTTCTTTATTATTTATTTTATTATGGTGCTTTATACCCCTCCATCCGACACTTTGCACTGCACTTGTTGCTGTGAGGCAGCTGCTTGGCCTGGAACTCATTTCATGAAGCTCCTGGTGCAATCTTTGTGCTGAGCTTAACGGCAGAGGAAAACTTGGAACAGAGAGTTAGCGAATTGTACACAGTCTACACCTCAAGGCTCAGCAACCCCACGATTATACATGATTTTGACACTTCAGGGTGGAGCTTCTGCTCCTAAATGCTTCCACTCTGGAACGTCTACCAGGGAAGCATGATCTAGTAGTAGGATACTTGCTTTGGAATCAAGAGGTTGCAGGTTCAAATCCCACCTCCAGCACTACCACCATTGGGTTCCTGAGCAAAACTCCGCAACCACGAACCGATTCCAAACCAATTCTCTCCATATACTGATTTCTAATCCTGTCCATCCTCGTTACACCCAACAAGCATCTGAGCATCTTTAACTCTGACACCTCCGGCTCCGCCTCCTGCCTTTTCGTCAGTGCCACCGTCTCCAACCCATACAACATGGTCTCACTACTGTCCTGTAAACTTTCTAAACTATCCTGTTGGATTCTCTGATTGAGAACAAAGGTTCGAGGAGTCAGTGATGAGGCAAAGAAGGTTTTAAGCTATAGTGAAGTTTATTAACAGAAAAGTAATGAAGTTCTTACAAGATGTTCAAAAGACCGGACAGTGTTCCTCTCTGTGTGGAATCCTTTCTCTCTAACTTGCACAGTTCAGAGTGTGCCTTTTGAGACACTTAATCTAAGACTATGACCTTGTTTGGGTGTTTTTGATGTGCAAAGAAAGCGACTCAGGAGAGAACTGAGAATAATAGAGATGCAGTTACAGAGGAATATAAATAAGTGAGTAAAATCAACCTACAATCCATCACTTTGGCTGGTACCCGTCTGTCTCAAATCACTCCAGCCACTCCTCTCCACCCATTCCAACCAGCCTGCACTCTCTTTCTTCTCCTCTCTTCCACACTCAACCAAGTATAAATCCTAAGTATTTAAACTCCTCCACCTTTGTTACCGCTACTCCCTGCATCCTAACCACTCCACTTTCCTCCCTTTCACTCACTTTCATTGTATCTTAAAAACCCATATTGAGTGATAAAGAAGTGTGTCTCATTACATTTGACCATGCAGGGCATCTCCATGTGCTATGTTGGACACACAAAGGAGAGGAAGAGATCGACCTCGTTCTTGATCACTGTAGGAGGTGGGTGAATGTCGTCCGGAGAGTAGTGACATGAGGTCATTTGCCACACGTCGATGATCACCACCGGCAGCGCCCTAAACATTATCCTAAGCGCACGGTCTAGTTGCCATGACAACCAGTCACTGCCATAAATGTCCTTGTAGCCCGTGTTGGCCGACTTGATCACCACCAGGGTCTGCGGCGCCCTCAGCAGAAGGGCCTGGATGGAGCTGCGGATTCCAGCCAGCCGCTGTAAGTATGTGGACAGTGGAAAGGTGGTGAAGTGTGCCCAGATGGTGAAGACCACCACCGAGTGCGGACCTCCGGCCAGACCCTCCAGCTCGAAGGTGATGTAGTGCATGTCTGCTTTGGGGGTCAAGCTTGTCCGGAGCGGAAGGCCGTGAGCTCTCCACACCAAACGTATGTTGTTGTTTGTGTCCACAGCCTCAAACGGGCCAGACTTGGACGAGGTGTACAGGTTGAGTTGCTTGAGGGCTTGAATGGAAGAATAAAGAAACGTTTCAATATGCTCGTATTTTAAATGAATAGATGTAAATAATATGTAAATGTAACCTTTCCGGTATCAAGAATGTGCAATAACGTTTCCCTCTGTGCATTATCATCATGTGCAATTAATACTGGCTCACTGATTGAATACTGTACTGAGAAAAACATTCAGCTCTACAGTGGTAGAACTGCAGTTTACACAGAATAGTTTTTAGAATGTCATTTATAAAGGAATGTTTTAAAACACAGGTTCCTTCAGAGTCAACATTGTAGCTGCTCTTGTAAGAGCCCTACCTCGACAGGACACTAGGGGGTGCCAGACCGCTGGTTTCTACCCATTTTCAGGTTTGTTCTCCACCCCTTGTCTGGTTGATTGTGGTATCCCAGGTTTTCTGGATTATTTCGGGTGCTGGCAGCTTCAGGTGCTGCTTTTGGGTCCTAACCCAGTGTGGCTCTCTGCCTTAAGAGCGGGTCACACCGTAACAGAATGACCCAGCTAGTATGGACCCAGCATCACCCGGAGATGCCATTCAGATTGCTCTAGCTGCTTAGGGTGCTACCATAGGCAGACATGAACAGGTCCTGCAGCAAATAACATCACAGCTGCAGGCACTCACTACTGCCCTGCAAGCTAGACCTGAACCTCCTGCAACTGCCCCTGCAGTGCCTCCTCCCATTACTTTGTCTCCACCAATGCTGCTTTTACCACTTCCTGAGCGTTTTGATGTTGCACAGGTATGATTGAGTGGCTTCCTCCTACAATGCTCCTTAGCATTTGAGCAGCAGCCCGCTCGGTTTCCCACTGAGAGAGCCAAGGTAGCCTATGTTGTTTCACTGCTCACAGGGGGAGCCCTGTCATGGACCACCCCAGTGTGGGAGCACCAGCCAGAGGTGTGTTCCTCTCTCACTCGGTTCACCTCTGCCCTCAGAAACACCTTTTGACCATCCCGGCAGTGGGAGGGAGGCCAGCTCCGCCCTGCTCCAACTACGACAGGAAAGGAGGTCAGTAGCAGATTACGCCATTGAGTTCAGCTCATATAGGCTGAGTATGCACATAACACCCTCTGGCACTTGGCTTTGGGTGTCAATTTGGCTTTGCCCCACCTATGTTCCCACAACAGGAAGAGGTAGGGTTGGTTCCTGCTGCAGTCTTTTTTGTGCAACGTTGCCACCGCTCTTGGCTGAAGGCGCACAGGGCCCTTCAATGTGCTTCTGCAGCCCAAAAGCGGGTGGCCGACAGCAAGCATCATCTTGGGCCGTCTTTCAGGCCGGGGCAAATGGTGTGGCTTTCTGCCAAAGACCTGGCTCTCTGCATTGAATCTCTGGCCCCCGTTATGTGGGTCCTTTCAAGGTGCTCCGCAAAATTAACCCTGTTTCGGACTATGCCTAGGACTATGCACATCAACCCGACTTTCCTTGTTTCCCGCCTCAAGCCCATGCTTTGTGGCACGCAGGCCCCGGCCCCAGCGCCCCGCCTTATAGTTGGTGTCCCGGCTTACACGGTCTGTCGGCTGTTGAGGGAACGCCGGGTTTGCAGTTTCTGGTAGACTGGGAGGGTTATGGCCCTGAGGAGCATTCGTGGGTCCCTGCACGTCACATTCTGGACCCTGAGCTCATCAGGTCCTTTTGGCAGGACCAGGCTGCGGGTTTGGGAACGTCTGGTGCCATTCCTAGACGGGGGGCCCTATCCCGACGGGGCTAATTTGGTAAAGATCCGTGGGTTTACTCTCGGATCAGATCGGCATCCTTGAGCCTCAGTTTGTTGTGCTGACTGATGCTACACCCCCCTCTGAGTTTCTCGAGCTCTCGAGTTCACACTCACAAGCGCAAACACGTGCCTTTTGAGCATTTTGCTTCCACCCATTTTGAGCGTTTTTGTTTTTCACCCATTTTGGCTGCTTTGTTTTTCAGCGGTTTGTTTTCCACTCGTCTTGAGCATTTTTTTCCCACCCATTTTGAGCAATATGTTTCCACCTGTTTTCAGGTTGACTGTGGTATCTGGGGTTTTCTGGAGTATTTTCGAGTGCTGGTAGCTTCAGGTACTGCTTTTGGGCCCTAACTCAGTGTGGCTCTCTGCGTTTAGAGCGGATCACACCGTAACACAGTTAATATTTGATTTAGTTTTATTCTATATATTTTATCTTTGCCATTTGTTCACATTGCTATTTGTGTCTACTGGTGGAGCAATAAAGTTTCTGATTGTGCTAAAGTGAGTTTACAGTGGGGCTGCGCTCACAATTCTTTACAACATAATTTTTCTCTTGTCCAGAAAAACAGCTCTGTGCAAAAATCCTGAGTCACCCCTAGTATCATAATCTGCTGGCAATCACCTTATTTGTGCAAAAATACTATTTCATTTCCTTTTATCATTTCCTATTTTACTATTTATTTATTATCTAGTATTTATAGCTCCTGTACTTACTTTCTCCTGTACTTGTTCCTCTTCCTCTTTCTTTACATCTTTATATTTTAATTTTTTTATATATCTTTTCTATTCTTTTCTGTACACCTGTCACATTCATAAGAACCCTGTAACGCCCAAATTTCCCATTCTTGGGATAATAAAAGATTACTCTACTCTCTACTCTACTCTACTTCATACTTTCAGACTGTTTAATCTGTTTTTGTCCTATAGGCTGTAAAGTTTCTAAAGATACCCCAGATAAAGTGGTTCTCAACGTTCAGCAGTAAATGACTCTCTGATCATCTGGAATCATCTGCTCCTGTTTCTTCACTGCTTCATATCTTAAGTTAGACACTTTGTTCTGCTTAAAGATTCAGCAGAACCAGTAGAACCATCTTTTAAATGTAAAAAAGGCTTGAAAAGGATGGAGCTGAAAAGAACAGAACAGAAAAGAAACAGAAAAAAAAAATGAAAAGAACAGATTCCATAATTTGCCCTCAAATGCATCAGTGAGGTTTCCTCAGCAGTCAATCATGGTAAAAAATGAAGCGTGGGAAACTGTACTACACAGTGTCATGGTTAGTCATCGCTTGCCACAAAGCACACTTCTCAGAAAAAATGTGTTGTTTGTGTCTCCACTTGCTCACCGCTGTTCAAGGGATGTTTACGAACGTGGTGTGGGCCCCTGCAAGCGAGTGGATTTGATGTGATTTTAGGCTGGAGCGTGTCTGTGGGTCTGTGTGCACTGAGAGATGATGTAGATGATGCAGATGTTTTTCAGTGGGGTGTGTGTTAAGGAGACGTACATGGTACCGTTTTCAGCAGGTACTCGTACCACTGTCTCAGCGTGGAGTCCCCCATCATCAGAACCTGCTTGTCCTTCAGACACGCTGTAATCTGTTCGGTCGAAGGAAAAGACTGAGCATGGCACACGAACGACATCCACTTATCTTCCCAATAGAAACCAGCTGGGGAGGGCGTCTCCAGTCCTGGAACACACTTTACATGCTTTTCTACACACAAGCACACAAGCACACACGCACACACACACACACACACACACACACACACACACAGATATGTTCATGCAGGGATGGGTATGTCTTGTTAGGGATGCCTACAGTTACCTCCTACCAGCTGTTTAGCTCCGCCCACTTGAAATGCAATTCATTACTAATACTAATTAATTAATTAGTAGACTTTGTTAGAAATGAGTACATTAAAGGGACAGCTGAGGTTAGACATTTTGGAGACATAGTTATAGAAGCAAGGTTGTGTTGGTTTGGTCTATCGGAGAGAACTGGATAAGAGGAAGGAGAAGAGAAAGAACAAAGAGGAGGTTTATGGATGTGATGAGATAGGACATGCAGGTGATGGGTTTGAAGGAGGAAAATACAGAGGACTGGAAGAAATGGAGACCGTTGCAGCCAAAAGAGGAAGAAGAACAGAGTGCATTGAATGAGACAGAACAGCACTGCAAATTTGGGTCAGAGCATGTGGAATAACAACAACAACAATCATAAAAAAATAAAACAAATACGTCATTTGCCTTTCTCAAACCCAAGGTCACTTTACAAAGCAAAAATAAAACAATATAGATTTTATAGATATAGATATAAAACAGTTAACAAACACAAAAGCAGTGACAAAACAAACAGCAGAAACTTGAGAGCCAAGCAGGAAAGAAGAAGAAGCATGAAGATGAGATGCAGAAGAAGAACGGTACAGACCGAAGGGATGAGTCTTTAGTTCTGAAGAGACACAGAGAGGTTAGACGCACCTTTTAGAGGAATTCCAGAGTTTAGGGGCAGCAACACTAAATGATCTACCACCCATGGTGGCTAACCTGAATTTAGGAACTGTGAGTAACCCGGTACCGGAGTGTATGAATGCAGTAATTCAGCGAGGTATGGAGGAGCAGATCCATGAAGGGCTTTAAACCTGATGAGAAGCAGCTTGTACTGAATACGGTCTGATCTGGGCAGCCAGTGAAGTTTGAGGAGAATGGGACTGATGTGTTGGGATGTTTTGGATAAGGTGAGAACATGAGCAGCTGAGTTCTAAAACTTGTTATAAAAGCATGAATAAATGTTTCTGCCTCCTTCAATGAAAGTGACGAGCGGAGATGTGAGATGTTTCAGAGGGGAAAGAATTCACGGCTGTGTTTATGTTAGAGTCAAATGATAGAGCGGGATTAAATATTACACCTAAATTCTGGACAGTGGGTGAGGGCGCAACAAGAGCATCGTCAATGGATAAACTGAAACTTTGGAGTTGAGAGCTGAGAACCTTGGAGCAATTCAAAAAAGTTGTTTTGTCTGTATTAAGCTTTAGAAAATTTGAGGTAAGCCATAGTTTTACGTCATGAATACAAGCTATAAGGGAACGGGGCGTGGTGGCTGAAGTGGAGGTGGTAAAGTAGATTTGAGTATCGTCAGCATAGCAATGAAAACTGAAAACTAATAATATGAGCAAAAGGAAGAACATAAGTTATGAATAATAAAGATCCCTGAGGGACACCCTGTTTAACGGGAGCATGAGGTGATCGATTGTCATGGATGAAGATGAATTGCTGTCTATCAGTGAGAAGATGTGAGCCATGTTCAGTCATTGGGCTCTCAGTACTTTCATGGTTCAAAAGAAGATCTCTTACACCAACCTTGGTGTGGTCTGGTCTACACCACTGAAATAAACAAGGACACGCCCACTAATGTTGTCATGGTTATGCTTGAAAGAGCAACAATTTATTTGGTTTCGACCAGGAGCAAATGAGTTCAAAACCTTCTTGTGTTCGAGCTCTGAACGGTTCATAACTGGGTTACTGAACCCGAACGGATTCCTTTTGTTTTGTAACACCTGCTTCTTCAACCTCAAACTCGTATCGGTCACTCTTCACTCGCTTTTCAACATGAAGATCCTTTCTGTATATACTGTTTTTTCTTCATATTGTGTTGTTTTATTCTGTAGATTTTTTTAGTATTACCATCACTCACCTGACTGTGACGGACTGTGTTTGGACACTTTCAGAGTTACATCACCAGGAAGGACAACATTAGTAAAGCTCCTGCAAACAGAGTGAAGGGTTAATATCATCATTGTTCACTCTAGTCAATAGTGCAGACGCTGCAGAACAGTTTCATTACATGAAGTCCTAAAATACCCTTCTGGTTTTTACCCACTTTTCATGAAGTTGGCTTTGAATTTTTCACTTTCATTCAAATATCTTTCACCAGCATCGTCAGTGATTCCCCATTTCAGGTAGAGCAGATAATTCAGACATCTGCTTTTTTTTTGGCACTCCTACAGTCTCGCAACAACATTAAACCACAAACCACAAACTGAAGCACAGACATTGAAATCACTACTTTTCTGAGCCGCTTGCCCTGATTAAGATTAAGGATGGTGTCTGTTCCAGCTCTTATAGTAAAAATCCCTTTACTTTTGTCCCTGTCTCACAGTGCCTCGCATTCCTGAAGTCACAGAGTTTGTTGACCCCAGAAGGTAGCAAGTAGCTGACCCTGCACTTAGTTCCATTCTTACTTGCTTGCATCATTTCGTTCACTCTAGTCAATAGTGCAGACGCCGCAGAACAGTTTCATTACATGAAGTCCTAAAATACTGGCTGAAATGTTGCTTCTTTAAAACTACAGCTTTGGTGTCACTGCTCACAAACTAGGAGTCAATGATCGTCCAGGTAGCTCAAAACGTTTCTATTAAATTCAACACTTTTCTCAACATGCATGTCATTCAGCTTGTGCAGAGGTCCATGTGCTTTAGTGTGGTGTCTGCTACGAAACTACACTTCAAAGCTACAGGCACCTATTTGTGTGAAGGCACACAATACCTCATACCTAACACCACCGTGCAGGATGTGGTTTCAGTGAGTTCAGAAACAACAAGCAGGAGCCGACTCTTTTCCAGTAACAATAAAGTGAGCAGCTACCAAAGACCCCAGTTAGTTTCTATTGGTGCTCTGTTGAGAGTAAACTGGTCCACTGCATCACCGAGTGTCTTATATCTGGTGGTTTGGCCCCAGATATAGTAAATACTTGCACTAGCGCCGCTCATTGTTTGTGAGATGCTTCTTATTAATTTTCTTTCTTTTCTCAGCTTTAAAATGGTGACTTTTCCTCCCCAGGCAACTCTCTGGTCTTGATTCTAAATTTGTTAACCTCAAATCACGTTTAGGTGATACAGACCGGTCCATGTGCTTTAGGACACTATCAGCTATAAAACTGAACGTTGGAAATACCGGAAAAGGTATAGCAAAGAAGTACCAAACATCACCTAGACATCTGCAGTAGCAGGATCTGGTTTGGGTGGGTTGTCTCAGAAACAATTGGTGGAGTCTTTAGTCAAGTCAGCCCCAGTCAGTTAAAGACATTACTTTTACAACAGCCATTATTGACCACCATTGTTTGAGACATGATTAATGAATATTATTAGAATATCATTCTGTTTCTCATTCAAGAGCAGTGATGGGGATCAAGTGGACTCTACTGGTCTGAGATTCGAACCATTGACCTTCTGATCCTGGATGTCCCTAAACACTGGCCAAACTGTGGTCGATAAGGCAAAAGCTAAAGATATTTCTACACTTTGGAGCTCCAGCTTTAGAGATATGTATTTTCTCTGTTCAATTTCTAAAAGGTGTTTGCTGGCTGGATTTTTGACTTCTTACACAGGACATCTCACACTCTGTTAGAAAAACTGGAGGTGATGAAGAAGCCTTCACACCCAGCTAGGAAATGGCTTTTTTCTGTAGTTCCTGAAAAAAAAAAGCCCCAAAAACTGTCACCAGAAATGCACATTGCACACTGTCACACTGATCATCCTACCTCTCTTCACAGTCAGAGGGAATAACTGTCTTCAGTCCCACAGTATTTAACACACATTACTGATTTCATCACCTTCCCACCATCCAGACCGTCTCAGACTAAATGGACACAAACACACAGAAGAGACGTCCCTCTGAGTGTCCATCGGTGCAGGACAGAGTGAAGGAGAGTGAGAGAGAGGACAGGGAGAGTGGACGGTGGAGTTCAGGGTGTGTGGAGTGTGTGTCCGTGATGGAGAACTAGTAGAGACGGTGATGAAAGTGAAGCGGTGAAGTTCATGTGGATTATTTTCAGTAGATTGTTTTTATTGGAGTTGAAGTTCGAGGCTTTAATAGTCTTTAATTCTATTAATATGGAGTGAGATTCAGTTCACTTTCAGCACAGACAGACGCTCCAGACGTCCTTCAGAGGAGACACGTCTCACTTTACACTCTCAGTACACTCCTGTACTTTACTTTACACTCTCAGTTGTCAGGACTTGGGGGTTTTTGTTGGTTGTTTCGTTTTACTCACAGTAGAGGGCGCTCTGTTCTGATCTGAAGGCACAGGTGTGCTACATTGAGGCTGACTACTTAAGCCTCAATGAGTCAGAACAGAGCGCGGCTCATTCGCTATACTCTTGTTGGTGTTACGGGTGGTTTTGCGGTTTAAGTATTCCAGTTACGTGTCTGGATTTTGGGTTTTGTTCATGTTCCGGGTCCAGTTTTGTGTCTGGACTTCTGTTTATGTTTAATAAAAGCACCTTGAGCATCTCTGGCTCCGCAGTGACGTCCCTCCTGCTCCCCGCCACCGTGACATCAGTACATTCCTGTACTTATTACTTTACGCACTGGAGAAAACAATTGATACTTTTGCCATTTTAAGTATGTCCTCTGCTGTCCTCTGGGGCAACGGTGGCCTAGTGGTTAAGGAGTTGCCCCCGCATTGGAAGATTATGGGGGGGTCGATTCCCTCACAAATAGGTTGCCCTGAGGTACTCTTGAGCAAGGTTCCGTCCCCGTCAGTGCTCCCCGGGCACTTTCAATAGCTGCCCGGGAAAAATTTAGCATCTCCAAACTGTCTGACATGCAGGTCTTCATCTCCTCTCTTCGACACTTGCCATTACTCTGAACGGTCCACCACGAGTATTTAAACTCCCCCACCTTCACCTCCTCTACTCCCTCCATCCTCACCACGTTCCTCACTTTCATTCACATTCTGTTGTCCTATTGTCCAATTAGACTTTCAGTTTTCTCCTTTCTAGAACAGATCTCCTCCTCTCCAGGGTCTGTTTGTTTCCTTTAATATAAAAGTGAGAACTTAAGATTCATTCTGATTATGTTTTTGTAGATGCTCTCCAGCTTTCTCAGTGCTGGTAGATCTACAGCTCTTTCTTCAAACAGATTCCTGGAAACCTTTATTCCACACATGTGTGCATGTTCACCTGCTTAACAGGGTGGACTCCAGCGTGGACAGGTTCGCCTGGTATCCTCCAAAGCCGTGATCCACCCAAGCTGAGCATGGCAGTCTTTTGGGCTTTTGACAAAACCACTTTTCTCCAAAAATGGGGTCACTGTATTCACAGCAGTGCGAAGAGGTGTCCAACATCTTCTCACTGCACTGGGCGTTACACACCACTGTCTCTGCCTGATCTCCACTTTTGAACACACCCAGGAAGTACACCTTGTCAGGTTCTTGTTCTCGATGTCTGAGGAGCACCTGCAAAAACAGCACATGCTCAGGGAAGTTTCTGTAACAGCCAAATAGTCCTATAACTCCAGGGAAGGTTAGTAACAGATGTGCTTGAGATCTGATTACAAAAAACCAAATAATGGCCCAGATCACGACGGAACAATTTGTAATCAGGTTACAGTTACATTGTTAAAGATCATCATTAAAACATGGACGTTTTATTACCCGTCTGACATATAAGTCTTCCCTCCATCTCATGCCTCTATTAATCTGTGTGTAACTCCATCTTGGTCTTAGATACTGTAAAAATAACGCTAAATAAAGAGAGATTGCCTGCAAACTCCTGCCGCCACCCGGTTTTCAGCAGGCTGCCAGCAAAGCTAAATGATGATTTATGAACAAAGCCATTTTATTTGCATTGAAAATCCCCCCTGAGCAACTTGGGGTGAAGAGTTTTGCTAAGGAATTCAGTGGTGGTGTTGGTTCACCATTTGAGCCTGCCACCTCTTGGTCCACATGTGAGTATCCTACCACTAGACCACCACCTCCATGGTCCCAACCATCCCCCAACAACTGATGAACATACCTCTACAGCCTCGCTGGAGTGTATCAGTCGCACTGAGACCTTGGCTTGTCCTTCCCAGAGCAGCTTGAAGGTGACAGCGTAAGTGCCGTTCTTGTGGTCCACCACCTGCCCAAACACACTTGCTTTCTTCTCTTCATTAAACAGCTTAGCTTGGAAGAAATCCCCGCCGTAGGTTTTTGGGTTCTTCAGATAGTCCCTTGTGGTTATGACCACCGTGATGACATCCCCGACAGTGTAGTCTTTCCTCTGGTTCTGCAGATGGTACGAGCAGGTGTAAGGGCTTGTGGCCTGGTTGGCAGTGGTCATGTTTGGTGGAACTGGCCACTCTAGTGTGCTCTGTAAGATCAATTGTTCTAGAGATGAGTTGAAGGTGGGCTCTGCATGGGAGATGTTCTTCAATATCATGATTTCGGGATCCAAAATCACACAATTCTGCATCAGAGGAGAGTTAGCCAGACCGAACACACACAGACCGAACAACTAATCAATAGAGTTATACACACCATTCAGCCAAAACATTAACACCAGCTGATGAATTTTGTGCAGGTCCCCCTAATGATGTGGTATAGAAATATGTGTGTGTGTGTGTGTGTTTATATGTCTCTGTGTCTCTGTGTGTGTGTGTGTGTGTGTGTGTGTGTGTGTCCAATTAAAGAAGTCTCCAAAATCCCTAAAGTTTCCTCACCGGACCGACAGCAGAATCTTGCTTCTAATTATGTGAAACTGTCTCTACAATCAGTAAGAGGCTGAACTTCATGGCTGGAGTGCAAGGAGGAGCCTTCACTTTCTCTGAGGACCATCAAGCCCACCCTGAAGTAGGTGAAGACCTGGCCCACAGGAGCTATCTCTGCTCTTCAGGACTGCTTTGAACACAGCGACTGGGACATGTTTTGGGAGGCTGCAACCTACGGTGACTCCATCAGTGGAGGAGTACACAGCTTCAGTGACTGGCTATATCAGCAAGTGCATTGAGGATGTTACTGTTTCCAAGTTCATCATAACACGACCCAACCAGAAGCCATGACTGTGCCCAAAACATACCAGTAACTCCACCAAGGACTGGCTGAATGCTAAGAAATGGAGAGTCCTGGAGTGGTCGACTCAAAGCTCAGACCTGAATCCCATTGAGATGCTTTGGGTGACTTGAAATGGGCCGTACATAAAGACACCCCTCAAACATCTCCCATCTTAAAGAATTCTGCAGTGAGGAGTAGATCACACGTTCCTCAGACTGATGTCAGAGGCTGGTAGAAGCTTCAAGAAGCATCTCACTGCGGTTATTTCAGCCGAAGGGGAAACAATATCTATTAAGGGGGAGGGTATGCTAATTTTTTCCTCAGTTAGAATCACATTTTAGTTGATATCTTTTGTTTAATGAATAAATCAATATTCATTTTTGTTGTTTACCTGCAATTAAATCACTTTCTTTTAAAGAAATAAATGAAAACAAGATATCACATCCATCTGTGAACATTCCTTAATAAACAACTGAATATTTAATGGGGTGTCCTGAGTTTTTCACATGACTGTATGTGTGTGTGTTTAAAATGTAAAGCAAGTTAATAACTTTCACAACTTAATTAAGCACAGATCTTCAAATAAACTGTTGTTATAAACATTATATTTATATGTATTTGTTGGCTGACCAACTCACCAGACTTACCAAATAGTAACAAATGACAACAAGACAAAGTGTGAGGATGATGATCCACACACAGCGCAGTTTTCCCATTTTCCAGCTTATCTGCTGACAAGACATTACAGCAAACCATCAGGGTATTCATCCTCATCATCACCACCACCATCATCATCACCATCATCATCATCATCATCACCATCGTAATCCTCATCAATACCATCATCATCATCATCATCACCACCACCAAGAAAGATCAGGAAGCACATGAGACGAGCTAACAGGACGTTTCATGTTAGGCACTGTGCAACCATGTGGACAGCCATATAGTCCATGGGGACAAACACAGAGTTCCATAGTGTTCATCTGCTGTTTGTTTAACATCTGCTGTTTGTTTGTTGCTGTCTGTTTGTTGCTGTTTGTAATATTATAATGCACAATGTGGGACTTCTCTATTAGACACACAACACACATTTGCATTGGTGCAAAACACATGGTGCATTTCTATCACTTGCTGACTGTTTTTACACGCTGACATTTTAGGGCTTTGGCTTGCAGACCCTGCAGACCGAGGAAGTGCTGCATCTGCTGATGGCCTTTTATCAAAGACACCAAATCTGCCACACAAAGACTACTTTTAATCAGTTGGGTCAGGTGAACCCAGTAATATTCAAATATTCATGTTCTTTAATGGAGCTAACTGACCTCGGATCTCGGTGAAGGCTTCTCAAAAGTGTCACATGTTGTGTGATCAAAAGAGAACGTAGGTTCAGCATGGTGTAGAAAATGTCACTTTGCTCTCGGATATTGATACAGCGAACCAAAAATAATTAGACGACCACTGTTTGAGAAGGAAAGAATGGATTTTTCAAGCATTGCAGCTTCAAGAACGCGCTGGATTAACAAAATCTGACCAGAAAACTCCAGCTCTTCCACTTCTGCTCAACCTCAGAATATATCAACGATTGAACGTTTATTACTGTTCACTGAATTTGTCTTCACTTGAATTGACTCTCATTAAAACATTCAGTATTAAATATAACTGTAATCAAATACAGGTGAATTTAAAATCCTCTATTTGTCTTCAGACATGTATGTGTACGACTATATAGAAACCAGCTCAGCAGAAACAGCCCAAAATGAGTAAAAAAATCAGTGCTCACTTCAGGTTCCTCTCCTCAGTTCAGGTTTGGGTTTACATGTTGCTCCTGCTTTATCGTTTGCAGTTTACAGCACTGCCCGTCACAGGTCCTGCCTTCAAGTTCTACACCCACACACACACACACACACACACACACACACACACACACACACGCACACACACTCTTAGTCATAGCATTACAAACATCTACCCTGACGTTGTGCAGAACCCCTTTATGTCTATAGCAAAGCCTGATCTATGAAGATGTTCTAGTTTTTCAGGATTTCTCAGTTTTGCCAGATCATTTAAGCCAGAGGCTGAGTAGATTCCTATGACCTAATCCTCATCTTCAGGCTTGAGTTATCTGCCTCAGAAATCCTGCTTTATGATCTAAGACTTTTACTGAAGGTTCCGAGGCAGGTTTCTTGTTTTTTGTTTTGCAGAACTGAAGGGAAGATGTTTTTGAGAAAGATGTGTGGCACAAAGAGAAAGCAGTGGCAGCCGAGATCAATACTACTGATTACTCCCCCACTACTCCCACAGTCCCCTAATGAAGTCCATCACGCCCGTCTCTGTGGTTCCACTCTGTATCCCCCGTACACCAAGCGCAGGAGTCAGCGAACAGACAGAACCGCTGGCTTGAAGGATCTTGGATAACCTAGAGAGTAGCGAGAACTGTGGCTATGGGGCGGTGGTGGTCTAGTGGTAGGATACTTGGATCCAGAGGTCCCTGGTTCGAATCCCACCTCTAGCACTACCATCACTGGGTCCCTGAGCAAGACCCTTAACCCTGAATTGCTCTAGGGGGACCGTCCCTGTAATTAGTAAGTCGCTCTGGATAAGAGCGTCTGATAAATGCCGTAAATGTAAATGTGGCTGCCCTACCACAAAGACTCGCACCAACTTTTTTCCACTAAATAGAGACCCTACTGTCATCCCGAGAATCTGATTGGACAAATAGAAAAAAAAAGTTTCATCTTTATCTAATTGAGCGTGTAGGTGTACACATGCCGTGCAGCAGGGGGCAGCTATTTAAAGCTAATTACCTTGATCAAGGTTACCTCAGGGCAAACCCATGACCTTCTGATCCTGAGGCCTAGTCCCTAAACACTGGACCACTTCTGCCCCACTATTATTTATGCAGTTCAGCCATGTAACATCGCAAAACAAGCAACAAAAGAAAAAAGGAAAACGTCTGGAAAACCACAGCCTTTCTTTAATTTCCTAGAAATCTTCCTGATCTTTTACTGAGCGTTCAGATACAAAAGAAACCTCAAAACCAAATGCCAGTGCTGTAAACTGCAAATTGACTATTGGTGTAGAAAACACAGTTCAAGAAACGATAAAGCAGGAGCAACATGTAAACCCAAACCTGAACTCAGGAGAGGAACCTGAAGTGAGCACTGATCTTTTACTCATTTTGGGCTGTTTCTGCTGAGCTGGTTTCTATAAAGTCGTACACATACATGTCTGAAGACAAATAGAGGATTTTAAATTCACCTGTATTTGATTACAGTTATATTTAATACTGATTGTTTTAATGAGAGTCAATTCAAGTGAAGACAAATTCAGTGAACAGTAATATATCCCTCTAATGGGGCAGCGGTGTTCTAGTGGTGAGGGAGTTGCCCTGGATCGGAAGATTGTGGGTTCGAATCCCTCCCCAGTGGGTTGCCCTGAGGTACCCTTGAGCAAGGTTCCATCCCCATCACTGCTCACCGGGCACTTTCAATAGCTGCCCACTGCTGCACGTGTGTGTATGGGTGAAACGCAGAGGACAAAATTTCCCATTCGTGGGACAATAATAAATAATAATAATAATAATAATAATAATAATATACTCAATTCTAATGCTGTCCATCTTCGTCACACCCAACGGACATCTCAGCATCTTTAACTCTGACACCTCCAGCTCCGCCTCCTCTTTTCCTCAGTGCCATCGTCTCCAACCCATTCAACATAGCTGGTCTCACCACTGTCCTGTAGACCTTCCCTTTTACTCTTGCTGGTCCCTGTTTGTCACAAATCCACTCCAAACTCCAGCCACTCTTCTCCGCCCATTCCAACCTGCCTGCACTCTCTTATTCACCTCTTCCACACTCGCCGTTACACTGAACTGTTGATTCCAAGTATTTAAACTCCTCCACCTTTGTTACCTCCACTCCCTGCATCCTAACCACTCCACTTTCCTCCCTTTCATTCACACTCGTGTATTCTGTCTATGTCCTACTCACTTTCATTCCTCTCTCTAGAGCAGGTTCTCCACAAGCTACTCCCTACTCTCACTCAAGATCACAATATCATTAGAAACATCATCGTCCACGGAGACTCCTGTCTAACCTCGTCCGTCAACCTGTCCATTACTATTGCAAATAAGAATGGGCTCAGTGCTGATCCTTGGGCTCAGTAATCCAACCTCTACCATAAATGCATCCATCACTCCCACTGCAGAGCTCATCACTGTTACACTGCCATCATACATATCCTGAACAACTCTCACATACTTCTCTGTAACACCAGACTTCCTCATACAAAACCACAACTCCTCTCTAGGTACCCTGTCATATGCTTTCTCATCCACAAAAGCACAATGTATTTCCTTCTGACCTGTGTACTTCATGGTAAACAGTAATACATGCACTGCTGGAAATCCTGTTGGATCTCCATACTGATTTGGATTGGTTAACGTGTTAGGAACAAAAGCATCATTTGATGAAAATGAAAACTATCAACTCAGAGGGCTTAATTCATCATCACCAATAAATTTAAGGGCAGGTGAGTCCAAATTGCTGAAATGTCATTGCAGCAACTCAAAATGGTCCTCAGTAGTTTGTATGGCCCCCACGTGCTTGTATGCATACCTGACAACGTTGGGGCTCCTTATGAGATGACAAATAGATTCCTGGGGTATTTCCTCCCAGATCTTGACCAGGGAATCACTGAGCTCCTGGACAGTCTGAGTTGCAACCTGGTGACGTCAGATGGACCTAAACATAATGTCCCAGAGATGTTCTATAGGATTCAGGTCAGGCGAGCGTGGTAACTGTCTCCTGAAATCTCCTCCATGCTATTGAGACTGTGCTGGGAGACACAGCAAAAGCGGCAATGGCACGTATTGATGTGCCATCCTGGTGGAGTTGGACTGCCTGTGCAACCTCTGTAGGGTCCCGGTATCTCCTCATGCTACCAGAAATTACACTAAAGCAGTCAAAAAAAGATGAGGAGGGAATACATATCTGTGGCCTCTACCTGCAGAACCATTCCTGTGTTTGGGGTTGTCTCATTGTTCCCCTTTAGTGCACCTGTGGTTAATCTCATCAACACCAAAACAGCAGACACTGATTAACAACCCCCTGACCAGTTCAATATCCCAGAAGTGTAACTGACATGATACTAAACTCTGATTAAAAAGGGTTCCTTTCATTTTTTTGAGCAATGTATGTTTTTTAAATCGTTGATATATTTTGAAGTTGAGCAGAAGTAGAGGAGCTGCAGTTTTCTGGTCAGAGCTTGTTAGTCACCTGACCTAAATGATAAAAACAAGTGTTCTCCCCATTGTTGTGTGTCTAATAGAGAAATGAATGGTTTAGGGTGCAGTGATCTGTGAACAGATTGCTGATGTTGAGGGAAAAGAATACATTTCACAGGTTTTTATATATGACAAGCTAGACATTGTGGGTGTCTTATCAAACAAATAGCTCCCTACATGATGAGATGTGAATCAGCTGCATCAATAGGTTTCTTATCATACCAATACACATACATACATCCAAGAACAAGGAACTGAGAGCACTCGAAGAGGTCAGATGTTATGTAATATGTCAAGACATGACCAAAGGTTATTTGGAGTTCACTTAAGAAAAGGTTAACAGATGTTTTCCCCTTACAGTATCCAGTTTAGTTTATCATTAAAAATGTCCAACCTGAGGTCATCTGCACCTGTTTCTTCACTGCTTTATGTCTGTAGTTAGATGTTTTTTTTCTGCTTGAAGGTACGTGGATCACTGTGTGGATTAACCAACACAAAACTATCAAACTGCTCAGGTACAGAGACTGGACTGAACATGAGAGACAACAACACTGTCCTTCAGGAAGATCTGGAGAACTGCTCAGGTACAGAGACT
>JABMDN010000828.1:0-37611 GCA_017165825.1 Hepsetus odoe | reverse complement strand
TGGTCCTCCCTCTCCCCCATCACTCAGTAGAACTGTCCTCTCTCTCTGGGTGTGTAGGGTGGTCCTCCCTCTCCCCCATCACTCAGTAGAACTGTCCTCTCTCTCTCTGGGTGTGTAGGGTGGTCCTCCCCCTCCCCCTCCTTGAATGGACGTGAGCTTCCCCAGGGAGTTAACATTATTGTGGCGTGAAGTGAACAAACGTTAATTATAATTATTAATATCACGTCCGCCTGAGCTCCTTCACCTTCTGTTTTCCTTGGAACGGAGGCGGCCGCCTCTATCTGGGAGGTGAGGCAGGGGAGGGAGCGCCTCGGAAAAACACTCGGTCATTATCGTGATGTTGAACAGCAGCCATCGGGCAGGAGAAAAGAACGAGTTTCCCGTCTGGAGAGGAGTCTGTGTGGCGATAACTCAGCAAATCGCTCAAAACCTCCAACACATACACCTGCGCTCCAGCCGTGTCCCTCGGGCCCTTTTTCCTGCTCCGACACACTACTCTGAGTGTTCCCGAGCAGGGACGCCTCACCTACAAACCACCCGGACGGAGCCGTCAGCCTCGCGCTAAATCACGGAGAGGCACATTTATAGCTGCTAAATGAGAACTTCTGTGCAGTTTATATATTAAACGATGAAGCGAAGGCCTTCCAGCAGGATCTGCAGTAATTTGCAGTCATTTCCTCAAGAAAACACGTAAACGTCATGTCCTCGGCCCATCCTGCAGGGACGTCCACGGTGTCTTTTCCACTGCGGGACTGGGAATGAGCCATTTCGAACATGGTCGGAGCAGAAAGACTGATCTGAAAAGGTACGTTTTCCCAGATTGGCTTTCAGTGGAGGAAGGCTGGGGGTTCGGTCCCCAGGATGGGCAGGAACGAAGCACTTTTTCCAAAAACACCAAAAACTGCCCCCTGCTGGTGTGTGTGTTCACCACCGACATGTCTGGAAGTGATGCACACTGAGGATACACTCACTGCTCACTGTGCACTCTTATTTCCTACGCCAACAACATCCCAGCGGATAAAAAGGTGCACGTTTAATTTTCAATCATCTTTATGTTTTGGTTTTGATCATTTTAATGCTCGTAGTTTAAAGAAACTACAGCGCCAAAACACACATTATTAAAGATTATATATTAAAGAGATGATTTTAATATTACAGTTGAGATATATTTATATAAATGATTAGAAATGTTGTATAAATAATAAAAAAGAGACGGTAACGTTACTCCTCTGTTAGACCGCTCGGTGGTGTTGGTCAAGTCGTGACGAATCCTGCAGATCTTAATGAGAGAAAGTGTGTTTTTTCGAGTCACTCCCAGCTGCGTCCCAGTGCACACTTCCAGAATAAAGCTTGCGTTTCTGCTGTTAGTGATTAGCTCTGCTTCCAGTCTCCACGTCCTGCGACCGAATCAAAACCAGACTGGAGTTTGTCTTTGTCGACGGGCCGAGAGCAGCTGTAAACAAGGACAGGAACTGGTTATAAAATAATTACAGTAATTATTGTGATTCATGCATCCGAGGGTACGCAGAATCCTCCAGCAAACACTGAAGTGTCGCGAACGGCCTCCTTTTTTATTGAACCAGCATCCATTCTTCCATTCCACACGCCTTCATGATTAGACTCCTCGTTCCTGTGCGATGACTCGGAGCCCCGGACGACGGGAGGGCGCAGGCGACCGCATTTCTGAAACCAAACACCAGGGACGTTTACAGTCCGGCGGTCAATCTCTCATTAAAACCGCCGATGTTAAGGTTAGGTGTGGTCTGGTGTATTGTTACCATGGTAACTCTCGTCCTGAAACAAACTGTGATGATAAAAGTGGGCACTAATTTGTAAAACGGGTTCTGCCCACATCGTCCCTCGACGCCAAACAAGCAGCATGTTAAAGATGCTGAGTTGTGCCATGGCGGGTTCTTTGAAAGAAGTTTTAAAAAATTGGTTCTTTACTGGTTCTTCAAACTTATAAAAGGGTTCCTCGCAGTCCCACATCTCACTTCAGTGATAAATAGATCATAAAATTATCCACTGTTGTTATCCATGGTATAAAAAACGGGGAGACGGTTCTGGATCCATGGATGGTTACCATGGTAACAGTTGACATGGACTAAGCCCTGGTGAAAAACTGGGCATTCGTTTATAAAATGGGTACCACTGAAAACGCCTCCATTAAACAAACAGCGCTGTAAAGGTATGGGATTTAAAAAGGATGCTCTATATTTGTGGGCGGAGCCTCGTCCCAGTACACTGTATGTCTACAGGTCAGCTACTGATTATCACCTGGTCACAAACGGAACCCCTGAATCCAACCCTGGGTTCCTCCTGATCTTGTCCTGATGATGGAGGTTCTGCTCCAGTTCTGCAGCAGTTTTTCTGCAGAACCGGGCCCGCGAGGTGTTAGCAGTGGAACGAGAAGGATACAAGGATGCTGTACGAGCAGCTCCTTCTATTGGTCGAAACAAGGAGCTTGAGTTTCTGCATTTCTTTCCGCTGCTTTTATTTCAAATTTTGAAACCCAGAAAATGGGGCTGCAAGCGGAGAAGCACAGATGCTTCGTGAGGGGAAGTAGGACAGTCCGAATAGGGACAGATGGGACAGGATATCAGTGTGGACAGGGATTTGTGTGAGCGCACTCACAGGAACGACCTGTAATGAAATCACTTCAGTTTCACTCTGTTCACTGTATGCTCCTCAGTTCGCCTTTAGAAACGACCCAAATCCTGGAAAAACAGAATTTTATAAGGCTTAAAAAATTCTATTTTTCCAGGATTTGGGACGTTTCTAAGCAGTTTTGAAATAAAAGTGAGCTGTTAAAAGTTCTGTCGATACTGGTGAGCTAAACTACAACCGAAGCCCATTTTGGGGTCCGCGCGCTGTAAAGTCAGCAGAAATGGGAAGAAGAAAGGAAACTCGATTGCCAGTTGAGTTTTTTAAGGAATCTGAGAGTTTTTCCTTTCTACATTTTCCCAGAATATCTGTCCTTTCTTCCATTTTCAGACTCCTTGCTTTAGTCTGAACACATCTGAGGGGAATGCTCCATGATTTTATGGTTTTTATGATCCTCCCAACATCAGGGTCCATTTCAAAGGGACAAAACACCCAGAAAAGACACTCCCTTGGTGTGTCCCCATAGTTTGGCTTCTCATTTGTCCACAAGAGTGATTTGTCCAAAGTGCAGCAATTCGGAACATAAATGCAGATTTCAGATGGTAAAGTATCTTTTCTTTTTTTTCCCCCAGCAACTTTGAATGCAGCTCAGCCAATCAGGTTCAAGGATTCTAAGTTAACCTAGCAACAGTTGCTCGGAAAGTATTCATTTGAGCATGGCTGCACTACTTTGATCAATTAGCTCTTAATTGATTTGTGAGGTCTCAGCGTTCGGACGCGTGGACGTGGTCCTGCCGCTGGTTTTCTCCTGCTGGTCGACTCGCTCCCTCTCCGTTCTCTCCATCTTTCTGTCTGGATGAGGACGGAGCAGCAGCAGCTTTTTGCAAGTTCATGTTGTTCTGCTCGAGTACCTTCATTAGGCTGGCGGAGGAAAGCGGTATTTGCTCCACACAGGAAACGAGCGCTGAGGTTTCGGGGCGAGTGCCAACCGCAGAAAGAGAGAGAGAGAGAGAGAGAGAGAGAGAGAGAGATTTACTGCAATTTACTGGTGTAAAAATGCTGATTCACAACACACTGCTGTCAAGCAGCTGGAAGCAAAACAATGAAAAGTCTTTGGGGAGAAGTGTTTAGGTGTTACAGTCCTGCTCACATTCTCGCATTCCCTCTCTCTCTCTCTCTCTCTCACTCTCTCTCTCTCTCTGTCTCACTCTGTGTGTGTGTGTGTCATTGGCCGAGTTCATGCAGCAGCGCTTAATGACCGTGCATGCTCGATGACATCACAGGAACGTGAGGTGGCCTTCCTGGACTGAGACGCTGGACTGTTTCTAATTTCTCGCACAAGCGTTTTCCACTCCCTCACATCGCTGGATTAGCACTCTCCCCTCCTGTAAAAAAGTCTTCCACACTTCTCTGCGCTCTGCACTCCAGGCTAAAGGCTTTTACAAATCGTGACGCTTCCTGGCATCCCGCGGCCGCTTCATTAAACAGGGAGGTCGCCGTCTCATCAGAAGGTCAAGATATCCAAGTTTTTAAGAATGACGTGGCTGCAGGCACCAACTTTAAGCCCAGACTAGTGTTCGGATAAACCCCGGATAGGGACGGAGGCTTAATCGCTTACCCTTCATCAGACATAAATCTCAGCACTGTATCATGTCACCAAAGTATAGTCGGAGTAATGCACAACCTGACAAGAGTCTAGTGTCAGTCCTACATCACCTGACCTCAGGATATAGCCTCAGGACTGTCACCTGACCAGACTGTATCGTATCAGTACTACACCACCTAACCAGAGGGCTTATTCCTATTACTGCACTGCCTGACAAGAGTCAAGTGTCATTTTTATCACATGACTAAAGTATAGTCACATGACTAGAATGTATAGCCTTAATACTATGTCACCTGACCAGAGTGTAGTCTCAGTCACTGTCACCTGGCCAGAGTGTAGTCTCAGTCACTGTCACCTGGCCAGAGTGTAGTCTTAGTTACTATGTCACCTGACCAGAGTGTAGTCTCAGTCACTGTCACCTGACCAGAGTGTAGTCTCAGTCACTATGTCACCTGACCAGAGTGTAGTCTCAGTCACTGTCACCTGACCAGAGTGTAGTCTCAGTCACTGTCACCTGACCAGAGTGTAGTCTCAGTACTACATCATACAATACTGTATGCTGTATAGTCTCATTACTACATCACTTCATCAACTGAGTTTCAGTACCGTGCCACATAGTATAGTGCGTAGTAAAATAGTCTCAGGACTATGTCACATGACTAGAGGGTTTTGTCTTATTACTGAGTCACGTGATAGGACTCGTCTCAGTATTATGTCACGTGACCAGAGTATAGTCTCAGTACTAATACTACAACGGGACCTCCCAGACTACAAGCTATCAGGCCCCGACGACAACTTTAGCTTCATTTTGAACTTTACACAATAAACGAATTTACTGGTCATCTGTTTGACCCGGAGTCCCAAACCACACACGGTTTACTGCTGCAGGCCCGACTCTACGCTGCGGGGTGAGAACACGCACACGAAGACGGATCATCATTCACTCACAATCTCGACATTCAGGGGAGAAGCGGTGCTCCCTACGCTGACCTGCACTGACCTTTGGACTGGGTTTCTCACGGGACACAGCAGACGTCTGGACAGTGAGTGTTTATGGTCCCGTCGAGACGGCCTCGCTGAATAAGAAAGCAGTACAATATTTGATAAGCTATAAAACAGATAAATATAACATAAGGGGTTTTAAATCTCCAGCATTATATAAACATATACATACATTAAAATAGTGCGAATATACTTTTATTGGAGTCAGAAGGAGAGTTTTTCATCTTTTCATGCATCATTAAGTGGATGATTTATAGAGAGCGGGTCAGATGAGAAAACAGTGTTGGTGATTGGAACCCAACGTCCGAATGTCCCTCACAGACATGAAATGGACTCTTCCTGATGCCTGAGATGTTGTTTTTAATTTAGAGGAGACTTTGGACTAATGTGTCTCCCTGAGTTTGGATTGCGTAATCAGAAGAGATCGAGGAGAAATTAGCCTTAGATTACATGACAGTTTTTCAAGATTGAAAGCCTCTCTGCCTGAATGTTTCTCTCCGTCTCTGATTTCCGTCCTGTCTCACAGATGTGTTTGCATGTCCACGAGGATGTGAAGCCCCTGTCTCGTTATTACGGCATCTCGTCGGGCAGGTCGCGACCTCCTGCTCACTTGAGCATCATAAATCTTTAGATTGGCACCAGCATACATGCAGGATAACAGGGTTGTGACAGCTTACAGTGGAGACCATGAACTAGACGGACCGTTCACCAGTTCACCAGCATGACGGATTAACAGTAGTGGTCATTAAACTGACCTCTGTGGCTTCCCATCCATCACACGTGTGTATTTGCTTTCCTTTATGTGCTCCACTGAGCTGGCGGGAGACAGAACGAGGCAAAGCATTAAGAATTAAAAAGCTGAATTCCATTCATGCACCCCTTGTTTCTTTAAGACTTTAAAACCGGAACAAATGTTTTTGTGCTCCAGGCTGCAAAGTGTTTAAAGATACAAGGTTCTAGATCAAGGGGTTCTACCCACTCAGTGTTCAGAATCAGCTGATCATCTGGAATCATCTGCTCCTGGTTCTTCACTGCTTCATGTCTTAAGTCAGACGCTTTGTTCTGCTTGAAGGTTCAGAAGTAGATCACTGTGTGGATTAACCCGGGGAGCAGTGACGGGGACGGTACCTTGCTCAAGGGCAACCTACCAGTGAGGGAATCAATCTTCCGATCCGTGGGCCAACTCCCTAATCACTAAGCCACCGCTGCCCCTGACTTAAATGTTCCTGTCTTAAAGAAAGGAGCTGGTCTAAGAGAGTTGAGGCTGTGCTGAAGAATTATGGTGGTGGTGGTGAAAATTAACTTTAAAGCTGGTTAGAATGAAACTCTCTGTGTGTTCAGACTGGAGACTGTTTGATGCTGATTTGGACTTGGCCTCTATAAGCAGACTGGTATAGCTCTGTGCGCTGACATAAGTTCTATTTAAATGGTAGATAGATGTTATATGGGCTGTTGGATGGGGTGTCCACATCCATTCCCAGTGTTTGAGCTGTGTGTACGTTCCACAGCAGGTCGTGTGTAAAGGCCGGGCTCAGATCGGACGAAATTCGAACTGTTTACACTGAGGGTTCGAGCTGGATTTATGGATCTGACATGGCTTTCTGTGGGAGCGAACCGACGGCAGCCCGTCCGCCTCTCAGACACACATGAATCAGGCCTGTTTTGTAAACAGTGTCAGGCTTGGAAATAAATGTTTTCTTTGAGCGCTGGGTAGACCTTTTTCGAGCGGGTAGTGGAAAGAGCGTATAGCTGCGAGCCTGTCGCCACCGCAACGCTTTCTGGCGCTTGGTGATGCTAGCAAGACTTCGCGTCAGCTATGATTGAGATTACACACACTTTTAAAACTCGCCCAAATGTTTTTCCTAATACATGTCCTGTGACCACAAACTAGGACTGTTGTCTTTAATTAGAAAAGGGACGGTCCTGCTAAAACTTTAACTGGAACCTTGCCTGCTTCTGTCCCAGCATGCTACTGGATTAAGGTCGATCAGGCCCCATTTTTTGATGGCCTGTCCCCAGTTTCCCTGGCAAAATAGTGAATTAAAAGCAGAGCAGCTGGTTTATGCTCACTCTTTTCACTCTACTACTACGAACACTTCGCTGGTGTAGGTTTAGAGAAATATTGCGGTAAAACTGGACCAGAAACTAAAACCCACAACATCAACACAAAGTCAGGAGGAACCAGGGTTGGAATCAGGCCATCTGGTTCTCAGGAATCGTACGACCAGGTGATGATCGGAAGCCGATCTGCAGGCTACTGGGATGAAGCTCCGCCCAAAAATAAAGAGCATCATTTCTCACATCTTTAACGAGCTGCTCTTTTAGCGTTGATGGTTAACACCAGACCATTTTCACCAAGTCATGCTCAATTTTATCATGGTAAAACCGTTACCATGGCAACAACACATGAAACCGGGACTGTTCCCCTTTTTTTTTGTTTCACAGATAAAAAGAAAAAAACACACCGGATAATCTGATGATTTGGTCCCCACTGAGTGGAGACTTGAAGAAACTTTTTTAGAGTTTAAAGTTTAAAGAACTGGTCAGGAACCTTTACATGTCCTGAAGTGAAAGTGGTTCTTCTTTGGCAATGATCTAAGAACATTTTAAGAAAACAGTATAGAACCCTTTTTTTAACAGTCACATAAATAATCATGTTTTATTTTGTTGTTGTTGTTGTTGTTTTTGTTCTACAAATTAACCCTTTGCTGATCAATTTGGCCAAATTTTTGAGAGAAATTGTGAAAATCAGCCTTGTTGCCATGGTAACTTGGAAAAAAGAAAGGCAAGAAAGTTACTGGATGTTTTAGATCGAAGTAACAATGTTTGTTGATGTCGTCCCTCTGATTTCTGTATGTGGTTTGTTCAGCCCAGAGCCGTGTTAGCAGTCCCCGTCTCACTCTCTGTCCCACTGTAGTCTTCTGTCAATGAGGTGTCAAACCCAAACTCCGCTCTTTCTTCCACAAGTGGTGGTTTTCGGTTCCAACAGCAGTGCTACAAACTGCCATCGCCAGGGTTATGAGCCTTATGTTCTGCTGTAAAACCCTGGTAATGCTGATATTGTGTCGAGGATGTAATAATCGCATTGGGCACCGTTCTGCTGGCAGCGTCTCTGAGACCCGGTAAAGTGTTTGCGGTAAAAATGTCAGGACTTACAGCCATATTCCTGTCACTCCATCACACTTTCATTTCCTCTGCCTTTAAATACGAGGCTGCAGGGCTGCAGGCCTGGCACCGACGAGCCACTCCTTTATTAAAGGAATAGTTCGGGGTATCTGACAACTTTTTTCCTTTTCCTCCCTTCATTTTCCCCGAACAGACTCCCTCCTTCAGTCTGAACATCTGAGTTGATCCTCCATTATTTCTGTCCTCCATCAGCTTCCCACCATCCAGACCGTCTCAGACTAAATGGACACAAACACAGAAGAGACGTCCCTCTGAGTGTCCATCGGTGCAGGACAGAGTGAAGGAGAGTGAGAGAGAGGACAGGGAGAGTGGACGGTGGAGTTCAGGGTGTGTGGAGTGTGTGTCCGTGATGGAGAACTAGTAGAGACGGTGATGAATGTGAAGCGGTGAAGTTCATGTGGATTATTTTCAGTAGATTGTTTTTATTGGAGTTGAAGTTCGAGGCTTTAATAGTCTTTAATTCTATTAATATGGAGTGAGATTCAGTTCACTTTCAGCACAGACAGACGCTCCAGATCGCCCTTCAGAGACACACCTCACTTCCCCATACCTCAGCACTTCTGTACTTTACTGTACACTCAGCACATTCCTGTACTTTTACTTTACACTCTCAGTACACTCCTGTACTTTTTTACTTCACACCTCAGTACACCTCCCACACTTTACTTTACACTTCAGTACAGACCCTGTACTTTTACTTTACACTTTCAGTACATTCCTGTACTTTTACTTTACATTCCTGTACTTTTACCTTAAACTCTCAGTGCATTCCTGTACTTTTTACTTTACACCCTCAGCAAGATTCCTGTACTTTTACTTTGAGCACTCTCAGTACACTCCTGTACTTACTTTACACTTCAGTACAGCCCTGTATCTTTTACTTCACTTCAGTGTATTCCTGTACTTTTTACTTTATACTCTCAGTACATTCCTGTACTTTTTCACAGGATGTTTCATTTGGTCAGTGCTAATTTCAAGTGAACAAACATGTAAAAGACGACATAAATCTTCTTCCAAAAATCATCCGTAGTTGTAACGTTAGTTGAAGTGAAATGGGAGGAAAATGGATAGAAGCTTTTTGGATGAATGCTGCTTGGTGGAATAAACTTGCTGGTGTAGGTTTATGTCAGGTGCGATGTGATTATTCAGGCGTTTTAACTAATCGCTGAGCTGTAAGTTTGTGTAATTTAATGACTTTAGCTCTGTAGCTCCAGCTCTAAAAGTTCAGGCACTAAACATGTCCGGGCTGATTGAGTGCTTTCGGGAACTTTTCTTTTTTCTCAGACCTTCTCCTGAGGGAAGCTCCTGCCTGACCAGGTGATTCTCTTCAGCGATGTTGTAAATGTAACTGTCAGCTCCTTCCTCGCCGATGGCCGTGTATTAATTTCTCTCCATAATGTAAACTTCGTAAAACATTACTGTGGGAAATTTATGGGCCCTGCTTTTCAGAAGTGAGTGATGATGGAGGGTCAGGTGTTGACAAAAGCACCTTGTTATAAACCTGCTGAAGGGTTTTCAACATGAACGCCCGTGACGTCACAGCACGTCACGCAGAAGAAGTGGAAACTTGAGTTTGAGTTGATAGAGCGTGTGAGAGAGTTTGTCTTTATATCTCTGTGGAGACCAAAAGTACACACAGCGATGGAAATCCTTGAGCGTTTGGAGACAGGGGGACATTATAATGACTCTCAGTTGTTCCTTTGACAAATTTGGCTTTTTAAAAACAAAAAATAAAGATCAAGAAGGCAGCTTTTTGCTTATGAATCCTTTCTGTTCTTTATTTACACATTTTACACTAAACTTAACCTTTACACTCTTTATTAACATTTTACACCGAACTTAATCTTTACACTATTTACATATTCTACACTAAAACAAACCTTTATTTACATAATGTACACGAAACTAAACCTTTACACTGTTTATTTACACATTCTTCACCAAATAAAACATTTACATTTTCTATATTCACATTTTACACTAAACTACAGCTTTACTCTCTTCATTTACACAATTTACGCAGAAATGTATATTTGCACATTTACACTAAACTAAACACACTCTTTATTTACACATTTGACATAAAACTAAACAATTAAGTCTTCCTTATTTAAACAGTTTATGTGGAACTAAATGTTTATTTACAATATTTACACCCAGCCAAATCTTTACACTCTTAAAAAAAATAAGTTTACAAATTTTGCACTAAAATAATCCGTTACACCCTTTATTTACACACTTTACACTACACTAAACTCTTTATTTTATGATTTTTAGGAAAAATAATCCCTGATTTGCAGTGATGGCTCAGACTCCTGGTTCCCACTCGCATCATACATACTGTGACACAACCTCTTATCTCTTCAACTGAATTTTTTTGTAATGCCCAAATAAGGACCCCTGTCTGTAAGCCATTTTTTCCCTGTCCGATGCCAGTAGATGGCAAAAATGGCAACAGTGCCATCTCCTCTCTGACAGCAGGAACTGCAGGAGAAATGGGATCCGAGTCCAGACTCTGGTTTTTTTATCAGTTTTATTACATTGCTTGTTTATTATTATTATATATTATGTTATATTATATACTATTATTAATGTAATTATTAATGTATATTGTTATTGTATTGTACAGTATTATTATTATTATTATTATTATTATTATTAGTTATATATATTTATAATTTATTTTAAACCTATTTATTATCGTGTGGTATTATTAATTTGTAGTACTGTATATTTGGTCACATCATTCTTCTTTGCAGATATGTATATGCATCTTGGTAATATATAGTATATATGTATATATATTTATATTTATATTTATATTTATATTTATATTTATATATTTATATAATAGATAATTTATCATTATAGCTCCTAAAATTTTCTCCTTTCCTGTAATTTGTCCCTCTTTCCTTATACCTCTATTTTTATATATATCTTTTTCTATTCTTTCTGTACACCTGTCACTTTTATAAGAGCCCTGTAACGCCCCATACTTCCCATTCGTGGAGAATAAAAGATCACTTACTCTACTCTACTCTAACAGGAGGGGTTTTCTACTGGGTCTGCAGGATGTTCTCATTTACAGGAACGGCTCAGATACATTTAATCCCAAATCACATTTTACCGTCATCACCGTCCCATAGAGACACTGAATGCTCAGATTTGGGACGTCTGGTTCTGTTCACCACCACTGGAGAGAAATCTGAACCGCTGGACACCAAACCCGCACTGGATGACTGTGTTTACCAACAGAGTTACAGTTACATCCAGTTATGTTTTAATGCACATGTATATACATTCTGACCCCCAGCTTTATATACTGAGTGATGGGGGAGAGGGAGGACCACCCTACACACCCAGAGAGAGAGAGGACAGTTCTACTGAGTGATGGGGGAGAGGAGGAGCACCCACACACCCAGAGAGAGAGGATACATTGAGTGATGGGGGAGAGGGGAAAGACCAACTTACATCCAGAGAGAGAGGACAGTTCTACTGAGTGATGGGGAGAGGGAGGGGACCACCCACACACCCAGAGAGAGAGAGGATGGTTCTACTGGAGGATGGGGGAGAGGGAGGACCACCCTACACACCCAGAGAGGACAGTCTCTACTGGAGGATGGGGGAGAGGGAGGACCACCCTACACACCCAGAGAGAGAGAGGACAGTTCTGAGTGATGGAGAGAAACTCAGGAATTTCAATGCACCCGTTTTCTTGCATTTTACTTTAAAATGTACACATTTAAACATTGACCCGGTGAATGCATAGGAATTTGCTTTGTGTCTGATTGGATTTTCACAAGAAAACAGCTCATTTGGTTCGACAGAAGTGTAAGAATGTTTTATTAGATTGGAAAGCAGGAAGAGCAACTGGTTTTCTTGGAGGACACCAAATTGTATCTGAGCCCTGCTGTTAAAAATGAAATAAAACAATAGTTCAGCCCAGTGTAAAGGAATTATTCATGGTCAGGACTGCGACTGTCCACCTCTGTATCTCCCGCTGCCCTGTTCTCTCTCAGATGTTCAACATTAAGACCAGGGCACTCAACAGAAACACCACACCGAACTCCGCCGTGCTCCCCTCCCTTCCTCCCCAGGGTCCTGCTAAGTGAGAATAATGTGTTGCTAATCGCTGGCTTTCCCTTGTCTATAAAAGGACAGCCAGTTTGGAGAGGGCCTCAAGTGTGACACATGGCTTTCTTTATCTCCAGCCAGAGTCGCTGGCCTAGAAGGAGCAGATCAAACCCTCTTTGAGAGAGACAAGCTTTAGAGCTTTGAAACGAACATTCTGGGCACAATCAAATATACAATCATGACTTATTGCCTCTTACAGTGAAGAAGACACAAGAGCTGGACACTCTGGACAGGACATCCAGAAGGTGGGAGAGCACTTAGAAGTGCTGTACTGGGCAAAAACTCCAGAATATGCCGTACAGAAAAAACTGGGCTGTAGCCTAAAGCATGTGGACACCCCTTCTAATGACATCAGTGAAATAGTACTGCAGATAGTTCATAACTCCTTCAGCAGAGAAATCAGATAACCGTACTTGGTTTTTTCTTCTCCTCCCTTCATTTTACTACAAATATCCCTCCTTCCATCTTCAGATCAGACTCCTTCCTTCAGTCTGAACATCTGAGTAGATCCTCCATTATCTTTATCCTCCATCACCTTCCCACCATCCAGACCTTCTCAGACTAAATGGACACAAACACAGAAGAGACGTCCCTCTGTGTGTCCATCGGTGCAGGACAGACCGAAGGAGACGCGAGAGCGAGGACAGAGAGTGGACGTGTGGAGTTCAGGATGTGTGGAGTGTGTGTCCGTGATGGAGAACTAGTAGAGACGGGGATGGAAAGTGAAGCGGTGAAGTTCATGTGGATTATTTTCAGTAGATTGTTTTTATTGGAGTTGAAGTTCGGGGCTTTAATAGTCTTTAATTCTATTAATAAGGAGTGAGATTCAGTTCACTTTCAGCACAAACAGACACTCCAAACGTCCTTCAGAGTGAGACACGGCTCACTTTACACTCTCAGTACACTCCTGTACTTTTACTTTACACCTCAGTACATTCCTGTACTTTTACTTTACACTCTCAGTACATTCCTGTACTTTTCATTTTACACTCTCAGTACATTCCTGTACTTTTACTTTACACTCTCAGTACATTCCTGTACTTTTACTTTACACTCTCAGTACAGTCCTGTACTTTTTACTTTACACTCTCAGTACATTCCTGTACTTTTTACTTTACACTCTCAGTACATTCCTGTACTTTTACTTTATACTCTCATTACATTCCTGTACTCTTTACATTACACTCTCAGTACATTCCTGTACTTTTACTTTACACTCTCAGCACATTCCTTTACTTTTACTTTACACTCTCAGTACTTTCCTGTACTGTTTTCTTTCCACAGTGGTTTGTTTGAGTAATTAGATACTAAATATAATATTTAATCACAATTAGTGCAAGTGCAAATTAAAGTGATTAATACACACAGCTGACACATATTACATTACACACACAATAATAATACACACATATCAATGGTCAATACAATATGAACACACACACCCATCACTCCCACACACACCCAGTCGGCAGGCTTGCTGTCTGAAAATGAGCTAAGAACATCCACAGGCCTGGTGCACAAAGGCCTCGAATCCCAGAGCACTGATTGCACCTTATTGAAAGAAAACAAGAAGGGATGAGCCCAGAGTGTGTGTGTGTGTGTGTGTGTGTGTGTGTGTGTGTGTGTGTGTGTGTGCATGTGCGCAGTGCAGGCGTGTGTGTGTGTGTGTGTGTGCGCAGGTGCGCGTGTAGTGTGCGGTGTGTGTGTGTGTGTGCGGGTGTGTGTGTGTGCGGGTGTGTGTGTGTGTGTGTGTGTGTGTGTGTGTGTGTGTGCTTGGACGTGTCCTCGAGTTCATCAGAGAAGGGAAAGAGCTCGAATTAGAGCAACAGGCTCTTCTCTCACTGCAATCAACGTCAGGCACTCGCAATATTTTCCCAGAACTTTCCAGAATATTTCAGAGCACTGTCGCCTTAATCCCTTGGTGCTTTTCATCCTGACCTACAGGAGCAGTGAGTAAATACAGCGGCACGTGAGCGAGCGAGGCCCAGTGTCTCTGCCCTGGAGACGAGCCTGTTTTAGCGCGGGCTAAAGAAAGGCTTTTACTGCACAGAACAAATTTATTAAAAAATTCCTGCTGGATTGAGCTCTGTGGGTGGCTCTGAATCTCCCCAACATGAGGAGATATGGACGCGCTCCAAATGATACACTCACACACACACGCTGCTCTGTTTTTACGCTCTGTCGGGACATACGTCTCCATATGGAATGATACCCCTGTACAGCTTTTCTTCAGGATTAAAGATAATTACATTAAACCTGAAATAAAAGTGTGATTCTGTGATTCATAATTAAGTGTTTAACACTGCTGAGTCAGAACTGTCTGAACGTCCCTCACAGTCATGAACTGGTGGTGGAGACGCTGTCTGGTGTCTGAATGTCCCTCCTCAGTCATGAGCTGCGGTGAGACGCTGTCTGGTGTCTGAACGTCCCTCACAGTCATGAGCTGGTGGTGGAGACGCTGTCTGGTCTCTGAACGTCCCTCACAGTCGCGAATCCGTGGTGGAGACGCTGTCTGGTGTCTGAATGTTCCTCAGCCGCGAGCTGCGGTGGAGACGCTGTTCGTGTCTGAACGCCCTCACAGTCGCGAGCTGGTGGTGGAGACGCTGTCTGGTGTCTGAATGTCCTCAGTCATGAGCTGGTGGGTGGAGACGCTGTCTGGGTGTCTGAATGCTCCTCACAGTCAGCGAGCTGGTGGCGGAGACGCTGTCTGGTGTCTGAATGTCCCTCACAGTCATGAACTGCTGGTGGAGACACTGTCTGGTGTCTGAACGTCCCTCACAGTCATGAACTGGTGGTGGAGACGCTGTCTGGTGTCTGAATGTCCCTCACAGTCATGAACTGGTGGTGGAGACGCTGTCTGGTGTCTGAATGTCCCTCACAGTCATGAGCTGGTGGTGGAGACACTGTCTGGTGTCTGAGACGGTGTTTTAGATTCTGGACTAAAACTGAACCCGTTCATGGTGGAGGGACACTAAGAAACAGAGATTGTGTCCGTATTATTCATTTATCCATCATCACCCAGTGGGACACCCAGAGACACTGTGAGACACACAGAGACAGAGACACTCAGAGACACACAGAGACACACAGATACCAGAGACACACAGATCACAGAGACATCAGAGACACAGAGACACTGGGCACACCCAGGACACAACAGGCATTAATGGCAGGAGCTTCACTGGGGACAGTGAAGATGGACATTTTTGTGTCAGAGGAGACTTGGTGTGGGGTGGGTGTTTCAGTGGGCACTGAGAGTGAGGAGTGTGTACCAGGAGGGAGTGTGTGTGTTGAATGTATGTCTGTGGGTTTGTTTTCACTGTTTGTTTGTGGAGTGAGTGTGCTAGTATGTGTTAGTGTTTGCATATTTCTGTTGTTGCTTGAGTGTGTGTGTTTGTGTGTTTAGTGTGTGTGTGTGTTTAGGTGTGTGTGTGTGTGTGTGCATGTGTGTGTGTGTGTGTGTGTGAGAGTGTGCATGTGTGCAGGTGTGTGTGAGAGTATTCATGTGTGTGCATGTGTGGGTGTGTGCTTGTGTGTGCATGTATGTGTGTATGTGCGTGTGTGTGTGTGTGTGTGTGTGAGTGTACAGTTCTGTGCAGTAGTTTTAGGCAGGTGTGTAAAACACTGTAAACAGAACACTTTCAGAATGGCATCATTTATTATCATCAATCAACAAAATGCAGTGGAATGAACAAAATAGAATCTAAACGATCAATATTTATGTGACTCACCTCTTCTTCAAAACCAGCATCAGTTCTTCTAGGTACACTCGCACACTCAAGCCTTGAAGGAACTCGGCCGGCCTGTCGTTCTAACATCTTGGAGAACTGAGCACAGATCTTCAGGATGCAGCCCCCGCATCCTTCTGTCTCTTCATGATCCAGACACACTGATGGTGTGGAGATCAGGGCTCTAAATTGGTAGAAGAAACTGATGCTTGCCTGAAGGTAAAAGGTGAAACACCAGATATTGATCTGATTTAGATTTTTCTTTTGTTCCTCACGTTGCATTTTGTAATTTGATCAAAATAAACAATCATTATTGATATTTCTAAAAGCATTCTGTTTACATTTTTCAGACACCCACTAAAAACTTTTGCACAGGATCAATATGTAGCTTGTGTGTGTGTGTGTGTGTGTGTGTGTGTGTGTGTGGTACATTTATGTACACTATGTTTTTGCAGGCTGCTCTCAGGAGCGTATCTGATTCCCTTAAAGCCACAAGTCTTATGATCTGAGCCTGAAATAAAAACATATGCATTTCACACACACACACACACACACACACACACACACACACATCGCACAAGACAAGACAAGACACATAGATTATCAATAATACATTAACATTGACCGGTCATACACCAGTCAACAATCAGAGAAAATTCCTGCACAAGGTTCCCTTCTTAATGACTGCGCTTCCGTTATTTATGTAAACGCTCACACATGCTATTTTCATTTCAGAATGACATCAGAATCCGAATAGTGGTCCCTCAGGGGTCCGTCCGCTCACTGGGTGTGTGTGTGTGTGTGTGTGTGTGTGTGTGTGTGTCGAGAGACTGGGATTGTGTTCTGGAACCTGAACTAACAGACTCAGAGCTGTACTTTAATAACCTCATTCATACGCGGAAAACAGGTAACTGCAGTTCCAACTACGACTGGCTGGAGATCAGCACTGTGCAAAAGTTCTGATCTTCTGCTTCCAGACTTGTATTTTTAACATGCTGCTGAGGAACGGTTCTCCAGATCTTCCTGAAGGAACGTGTAGTAGACTCTCTTTTCTCCACCATCTTTCACCATGCTCTCGTTGTTGATCACGCTTTACACTCCGGATCTAAAACCTCAGTAAACACGCTGTGATTTATTCAAGTGCTTATTCAAAAATATCGATTTTGTCCATGCAATTGTTCCGAATGACAGTGAATAACAAAGCAAATAAATGTAGAAAGTTTAGAAGTTTTATTTTACAATTTTAGATCATTTATCCAAACATTTTTTTCCCAGAAAATATGAAATAAAGACATCTGGCAAACTGCCAAAGCACCGCTACCATGGCAACCAGGGCATTGTAAACCACATCCCTCCCTTCCCAAAAAGCAAAGGCCGTCTTTTGCATCATAAGATCGCCGACATGTGAAACTAAACTCGAGGCTCTTCTCCAACCTGGTCCACTTGTTGGTGTCGCTCCCTTCGTTCGTTTTTTTTCCCCTCTTTCTGGAATAAAAGACTTGCGATTCGATCACGAGGTCCGCGCCCAGCGCCCAGGAAAAACAACGGCTTCGCTATTGCTTACGCTGACCTTTGACCCTCATCTGCGCCACCGACTCTGGCGCAGGCTTGTTTTTATCTGGAATAACATAATTGTAGGTAAGACTGCAGATGGAAACCGCTGATTTTCTTTCCTCCCCATGAAATCGGCCTGGCTGGACTGGGAGAGGCAGGAATGGGGAATGTTTCCACTTAACGACCAGGAAAAAACTCCCACCGGTTCTAAAACTCCTTCATCAGGATCGTGTATCAGACTCCCCATCTCGTTCTGCAGGTCTCACACAAAGCTGAGTTATTATACGCTGATATAATTGAAAGTTATAACGTTAAAAACTCAAACACTGTATTGATATTCATGGAATGTATCGCAGTCGATGGTTTAAGAGATAAACGAAGACATTTCTTCACAGCTGCAATCTGGTCCTTAGAAGTAAATTTTGTCCATATATTTACCAGTGTCTTCCTGAAGGACAGCGGCCCCAGCCAGTGGAAGGAGGAGAGGTTTATTTATTTTTTTTGGTTCCAAAGCTAGTGATTCATTATGCTCCACAAAGAACACAGTGACTTACACACACATTGTTTAAAGTCAGCCAAGTGTCCAAATAGTTAAGGCACTTTGTGGACCTCACACTCATTCAGCCGCTCGTCCTGATTAGGGCAGTGCTGAAGTCTATCTCTCATAGGGCGAAAGGCTTGGACAGGTCACCTGTCCATCATAGGACAGACACATGGACACAACCACTCCCACCTAGGGGACAATTTAGCACCTCCAGTCCCCCTGTTGTGCAGAACTTTGGACGGTGGGAGGACACCAGAGCTCCTGGAGGCACACACAGACAGGGAGAACATGTCCACTCCACACAGAAAGGACACAGACTGTCCCACCTGGGAAGGAAACCCAGGACCTTCTTGCTGTGAGGAGACACCTACTGCACCACCGTAGTTCAGGTACAGAAATCCAAAAACAGTCCACCAACTCTGAGAACTCATCACAATGAAATACAAATCTCTCCTCAGCTTTATTCCCTGTCCAGAAAACAATGACAATAAACAAAGAAACAAAAAGGAGAAGAAATATCAGAATTAAAGTGAATTAGAATATCAACAGTAACGATGATGAACTAAAAAAACAGTCAAAAAGAACAGAACGTAATAATAATGATGATGGTGTTGATGATGGCAGAAATAGTGGTGATGATGATGATGATGATGGTACTGATGATGGTGGGGATGGCAGAAATAGTGGTGATGATGATGTTGATGGTGGTGATGATGATGGTGATGATGTTGATGGTGGTGATGATGATGGTGAGGATGATGGCAGAAATAGCGGTGATGATGATTATGATGATGGTGATGGTGCTGATGATGGTGATGATGATTATGATGATGGTGATGATGTTGATGATGGTGATGATGATGGTGAGGATGATGGTGATGATAATGGTGATGATGGTGTTAATGGTGATGATGGCAGAAATAGTGGTGATGATGGTGATGGTGATGATGATGGTGATGGCAGAAATATGGTGATGATGATGATGATGATAGAAACACGATGGCAGAGGATGATGGTGATGATAATGGTGATGATGATGATGATGGTGATGATGGCAGAAATAGTGGTGATGGTGATGATGATGATGGTGGTGGTGATGGCAGAAATAGTGGTGATGATGATGATGATGATGATGATGGAGGATGATGGTAATGATTTATTTTTGGTGTATATATATTGGTAGATGATGGTGATGATGGTGATGATGGCAGAAATAGTGGTGATGGTGATGATGATGATGGTGCTGATGATGGTGGTGATGGCAGAAATAGTGGTGATGATTATGGTGATGATAATCCTTTATTTAATATTTATATCCCAATGATGTTGATGGTGGTGATGATGATGGTGATGATGATGGCAGAAATAGTGGTGTGATGATGGTGATGGGATGTTGATGGTGTGATGATGATGGTGATGATGATGGTAACATTTATTTGCATGATAATGGTGAATGATGATGATGATGATGATGGTGATCATGATGGTGGTGATGATCATGATGATGATGATGATGAGAATCATGATGATGATGGTGATGAGGATGATGGGGATGATATTGGTGATGATAATGGTGAGATGAAAGACAGACATGGCAGAAATAGTGGTGATGATGATGATGATGATGATGGTGCTGATGATGGTGGTGATGGCAGAAATAGTGGTGATGATTATGGTGATGATAATCCTTTATTTATTTATTTATAATCCCATGATGTTGATGGTGGTGATGATGATGGTGATGATGATGGCAGAAATAGTGGTGATGATGGTGATGATGTTGATGGTGGTGATGATGATGGTGATGATGATGGTAATGACATGTGGTGGGGATGATAACAGATGATGATGATGATGGTGGTGATGGCAGAAATAGTGGTGATGACGATGATGATGATGATGGTGCTGATGATGGTGAGGATGATGGTAATGATGATATATAATGGTGATGATGGTAGGCTGATGGTGATGATGCAAGAAATAGTGGTGATGGTGATGATGATGATGATAGTGGTGATGGCAGAAATAGTGATGATGATGATGATGATGGTGGTGATGGCAGAAATAGTGGTGATGATGATGATGGTGAGGATGATGGTGTCGATGACAGGATGATAATGGTGTTGATGGTGATGATGGCAGAAATAGTGGTGATGGTGGATATGATGATGATGGTGGGATGGCAGAAAATAGTGGTGATGTGATGATGTTGATGGTGGTGAAGGATATTGATGATGTTGATGGTGGTGATGATGATGGTGAGGATGATGGCAGAAATAGCGGTGATGATGATTTACATAGCTGAGAGATAAAGCACGATGGTGATGATGATTACAGGATGATGGTGATGATGTTTGATGATGTGTGATGATGATGGTGAGGATGATGTAGGATGGGAGAATAGTGATGATGGTGTTAATGGTGATGATGGCAGAAATAGTGGTGATGATGATGATGATGATGATGGTGGTGATGGCAGAAATAGATGATGATGATGATGATGGTGAGGATGATGGTAATGATGATGGTGATGATAATGGTGATGATGGTGTTGATGGTGATGATGGCAGAAATAGTGGTGATGGTGATGATGATGATGATGATGGTGAGGATGATGGTGATATGGATGATAATGGTGATGATGGTGTTGATGATGATGATGAGAAATGGTGATGATGATGATGATGATGATGATGGGTAGAGGATGATGGTAATGATGATGGTGATGATGGTGTTGATGGTGTATACAGAATAGAAATGTGATGGTGATGATGGACGATGGTGCCGATGATGGTGGTGATGGCAGAAATAGTGGTGATGATGATGATGATGATGATGGTGCTGATGATGGTGATGGCATAGTAGTGGCATGATTATGGTGGATGATAACTTTAGCTTGTTTATTTATAATCCCACATGTTGATGATGGTGATGATGATGGTAACATGATGGTGATGATAATGGTGATGATGATACGATGCAGGTGATGGCAGAAATAGTGGTAAGATGACTTGATGGATACATGATGGTGCTGATGATGGCAGATGATGGTAATGATGACGGTGATGACAACGTGATGATGGTGTTGATGGTATACTGGCAGAAATAGTGGTGATGCGATGATGATGATACAGGGATGGTGGCAAAGAAGATGATGATGATGATGATATGGTGGATATGGCAGAAATAGTGATGATGATATTGCGGAGCATATGTGTCGATGATGCAGTGATGATAATGGTGTTGATGGTGATGACAATGGTGATGGTGATGATGATGATGATGGTGGTGATGGTAGAAATAGTGGTGATGATGATGATGATGATGATGGTGATGATGGTGATGATGAAAGAAGAAGAAATACCGTTACAAACCTGTGTGCTTGAATATATATTTATATATATTTGTAAATCATGATCTGTTGAATAAATAATAGTCAGCCAGTCATTTTCTGCTGCTTGTCCCAAGCGGGGTCGCGGGGGTGCTGGACCATCCCAGCCTGCCATAGGAAGAAGGACGGGGACACACCCTGACAGGCCGCCAGCCCATTGCAGTGACAGCTAAAAATGTTTAAAATAAATACTGACTAAATGAACATAGTTTGGAAACATGATTATATGACATTTGTCATTACTCGATGCTTCTTATAGAATGTAAAATAATCAGAATAATAAATGTTAAAATGTAAATGAATCAAAATCAAATAAAAAAACTTTACAAAGTTTCAGAAATGTGAACGCTAATTTCAAACCGCTATGTTTGAATGTGTGAGTGTGTGAGGCGCTGTGAGTGAGCTTGCTGTCCGGGCTGATGTGGACGGGTCGGCCGGTCTCTCACCACAAACACTGTTTGAGTTTTAGACTCTCGTGTTTCGAGGATCTGAACGACGAAGCCACACGGTCGGAACGAAACCCCTGACGACAAAACAATAACTCCAGAAAAGAAAACAACCAATAAACTAAACCTAAAATAGATGACTTAACTCAGAGTAGACAAAGGACACAATTCAGACTCAGGACATGGAGCTTTCTTAGGAAAAGTTAAAAACCATCATTTTCAGAAATTACAAAAAAGTAGAACACTTTCCTCCAAAATGACTCTGTCAGAAACCACCATGGGCTGGCAGAGAGAGAGAGAGAGAGAGAGAGAGAGAGAGAGAGAGAGAGAGAGAGAGAGAGACAGAGAGAGAGAGAGAGAGAGAGAGAGAGAGAGAGAGGAGACAGGAGAGAGAGGAGAGAGAGAGAGAGAGAGAGAGAGAGAGGAGAGAGAGAGACAGAGAGAGAGAGAGACAGAGAGAGAGACAGAGAGAGAGAGAGAGACAGAGAGAGAGAGACAGAGAGAGAGAGAGAGACAGAGAGAGAGAGAGAGAGAGAGAGAGAGAGAGAGAGAGAGACAGAGAGAGAGAGAGAGAGAGGGAGAGCAGAGGAGAGAGAGACAGAGAGAGACAGAGAGAGAGAGAGACAGAGAGGAGAGAGAGAGAGAGAGAGACAGAGAGAGAGAGAGAGAGACAGAGAGAGAGAGAGAGACAGAGAGAGAGAGAGAGACAGAGAGAGACAGAGAGAGAGAGAGACAGAGAGAGAGAGAGAGAGAGACAGAGAGACAAAGAGAGAGAGAGAGAGAGAGAGAGAGAGAGAGACAGAGACAGAGAGACAGAGAGAGACAGAGAGAGAGAGAGAGAGAGAGAGACAGAGAGAGTAGAGTAGAGAGAGAGAGAGACAGAGAGAGACAGAGAGAGAGAGACAGAGAGAGACAGAGAGAGAGAGAGAGAGACAGAGAGAGACAGAGAGAGAGAGAGAGAGAGCAGGTATAACTTTTTTTCTTTCTTTTTTTCAAACATGTTTCAGGTGTTTAGAACTTTAAGAAGAGTCTCTTCACAGCAGGACGGCACAAAGCTGACATTCTGGTTTTACCAGTGTGTCCAGTTGTGAGTTCAAAGTGAAAGTGACTATTCTCGCTATTGTGAAACACAGCACAGTGAGACACACAACGAAATGACACGCCTGCATTTTACCCACACACAGCAGGGGGCAGCTATTTAAAACCCCCGGGGAGCAGTGACAGGACGGCACTGCCTATGGTACCTTCAGGGCAACTTACTGGTCTGGGAAGGTCAAACCTGACACTCTTCTGCCCTCGCCAACTCCCTAACCAGTAGGACACCACTGCGCCCCTGTCTTTGATGTCTGGATGGTCAAAGCCAGTCAAACCCACATTAAAAGGCAGTGAAGAAGATAAAGTGTCTCTGTCCTCGTGTCCCCTCACAGACTAAAGCAAACATGAGAAAAGGAAAAGAACGAATGTGATAATGGCGTATTGGACACTCGCTGAGTTCCCTCTCCAACTCCCAGTTCCTGCCAGGCTGTACCGTGTCGGAAATCTGGCAACCTAGGTGCCTAGGTTGGCAAAACACACACACACACACACACACACACACACAGTAAAATATCAAACACTGCAATTTTTTTGTACAACGTCATGATCGCATATCAGGAGTTTTCATTACTTTTTTGGAAATTAACGATAAACACTTGAAGCTAAAGACGTGGGACTTGCTTGAGATTTGAAAGATAAGACTAAAGACTTGTCTGAGACTTGGCGGTAAAGACCTGTGATTTAGAGATCAAGATGGGACTCGCTTGAGTTTTGGATGTTAAGACTTGAGTCTAGAAGGTAAGGCTTGAGATTTACATGATCTGAGGTTTAGACAAGATCACTGTGATTAGAAGTTAAGACTTTACCTTGAGACTCATCGCTGTTTAGATGTTTAATCATGATCTGCTTACCTATCACTGTTTATATCATCTACTGCGATAGAATCAAAAAATATTCTTTTCTTCTGCTTATTTAGTTCTTTTTCCTTTTGCTGTTCGTTTGATTGTTTCTCTTTCCTGCTCTAACAGCAGAACTCTCCAACGAGCAGTGTTGTTATGACTAGCTAATCGTTCGATTTGAATGATTTGCTGTTTTCAGTCTGTAAAGCACGATAAATCACCAGATTCAAAAGTCCATCTGCCGTGGCCGTGAGCAGCTAAATTCGGGATAAGAGGAACTTGATAGAAGATAAAACCTCATCCCTCCACTCTTTCTCTCCTTGCCGTATTTATCAGTCTGTGATGATGGGTTATTCATGACTAACAGGTTTTAACCTTGAGCTGATTCTATGGACGGCCCGACACATTTCCCTGTGATTAGAGAGACACTTGCTGATAAGTTAACGATGAGCAGAAGGTCATCATTTGTGATGGAGAACTAGTAGAGACGGTGATGAAAGTGAAGCGGTGAAGTTCATGTGGATTATTTTCAGTAGATTGTTTTTATTGGAGTTGAACTTCGAGGCTTTAATAGTCTTAATTCTATTAATATGAGTGAGATTCAGTTCACTTCAGCACAGTACAGACGCTCCAGACGCCTCAGAGGAGACACACTCGCCCTTTTCACTTACTCCCTCAGTACACTCCTGTACTTTTACTTACACTCAGTACACTGTACTTTTACTTTACACCTCAGTACACTCCTGTACTTTTACTTTACACTCTCAGTACATTCCTGTACTTTTTTTACACTCTCAGTACATTCCTGTACTTTTACCTTTACACTCTCAGGACATTCATGTACTTTTACCTTTACACTCTCAGTACATTCCTGTACTTTTACTTTATACTCAGTACACTCCAGCACTTTACTTTACACTTCAGGACATTCATGTACTGTTAATTTTACACTCTCAGCAATATTCCTGCATTTCTTTTACTTTACACTCTCAGGACATTCCTGTACTTTTACTTTACACTCTCAGTACATTCCTGCACTTTTTATTTTATACTCTCAGTACATTCCTGTACTTTTTACTTTACACTCTCAGTACATTCCTGTACTTTTGCACTTGTTCTGAGTAAAGTAGTTGAATCTGTAGTTCTACTTTTACAGAGTATTTTGCACAAGTATTTGTACTAAATGTAGAGGGCAGACTGGATTCACTTTTTGCAAGCTCTGCTAAAGATCAGAAGCAGCTCACATGAAGTGAGTGATTGTATGTAAATGAATGAATTGCTGGTTGCAGTTTTGATGAACGGGGCTCTGTAGCCGTTGGGTCCGAGGTTCGAGGATCATCAGCCTGTGTGGATTGTGGGGCACCAGTGATTTTTTTTCCACACATCAAGATCAAGTTTTGAACCCGACTACAACAAAGACTCAGTTTACCTCTACAATTCGACAGCTGAGGCATTTCGCCGCCTTGGCCCCGAGACAGACCCTCACCCCCTGCAAAGAGCCAATTGGTTCTCCACTCCACCAAGCCTGGGGGCCAAAAGCAAACCCAGAAGATCTGCCTCGACCACCTGACGCTGTTTCCAGCGAGTCCCTAATTCAATCACCCGGTGTAAGATGGCAGGGTGAATTTTAGAGTGACCACAGTGTTTGTTTTGATCCGCTGCACTGAAAAGAGACCCTCTGAGCCATTATGGGCTTTAAAAAGCTGGGTTACTTATTATGTATAAAAATAGAGGCGCTGGTATCGAAGGGAAAACAGGCCCAGTAGCAGCTGGATATGGAAACGTTCGGGCTCCGTTGCCAACACTCGTCTCCTGTCACCCAACACAACCATCTCTTTGTGAACAATTCAACATAAAGACGACTTTTATTTTCCCATGTTGGGGAGAAAGGTGCAGGAATTTTAATGGCGGCGTGTCCTGAGTTATAGTTTGTTTTCGTGACGTTCCTCAAGCCCCCGACTCTGAGACGATGGCACTAAATTCCCCCCATCGTCACCTTAATGAGCCACTTTTTCATTTTCCTGCTTCAAAATTCGCCGATGCTGCTGATGAATTAACGAGCGCCCGCCTTTCCAAAACCAGCCCGTTTTTCTCTGTTAGCGATGCAAAAACACTCCCCTCCAGACATTCGAGCTTAACTAAATATCTCTACCATCGAGACGCTGGCCGGGGTCAGGAAACGTCACCTGAGGGTCCGTGTCAGTGAACCGCATTAAAGGAGTTTTTAATTTCCAGTCGGCCGCAGACTCTGGCAGGAGGGAAGAACTGCGGACGAGTGCCTTCGCTGAAGTTTATTTTTATAAGGCAATTAGCAGCTGACCGTATCTCGTTGAGGCTCATTAAAACTGAAAGGAAATGGCTGGGTATAAACTTTGAGAACAATAACCAAACTAATCATAAAAATGAAAACAATATTAAAATAAAACTAAAAAATAATAGTTATAATAATCTCTTACTGACATACAAGATACTCACTGATACAAATATGTTTTATATATTATTCTAAATGTATGCTAATTACATAATTATATTAAAGGCAAAGTAACATTTAGGCATTTCTGATACGTTAAATAAGGTAGATTAAAAACTAAGTTTTAGTTTAATTTGAAGGATTAAAACTATGCTTCTCTCCTCTCTCTCTCTGGGTGTGTAGGGGGGTCCTCCCTCTCCCCCATCACTCAGCAGAACTGTCCTCTCTCTCTCTGGGTGTGTAGGGCGGTCCTCCCTCTCCCCCATCACTCAATAGAACTGTCCTCTCTCCCTGGGTGGGTGAGTGGGTGGGTAAAGCGGTCCTCCCTCTCCCTTATGGAAAGTGGGAAAGCTGATTATCTGCTGAACTCATTAGAAGCCAAACAGGATAAACAGGCTTGTCCTCTGGAGACACGCTGTCCACTCAGACATGGAAAATACACGCGATGGTGTCCTCATATCGGCTCTCCCCAGTCTGAGAGATCACGGAGGGCTTTGGCCAGCGCTGCCGAGTATCCGGGAGATGGATGGGATGTGACGGGACGGAGGCTGGACAGGCTGGAACTGTCTCTAAAAGAGACGGATTCCAGGCACCCTTGTCGCTGAGGTAAAACCTCGGATCCGCTCGGAGCCCTAAATGTTTGTAGGGAATGTTCCATCTGCATATGATCGAGACGCTCCAGGAATAGTTTGCAGAACCCTTGAAGTGTGTGTGTGTGTGTGTGTGTTTAGATTTAGAGTGGCTTTAAATCTATTGGCAGAGGAATCCAGTCATTGTTTCATCTGCGTTATGTCTTGACTTTGTTGACCTTTTCATTTCTCTTCAATCTGTAGCCTCTGCCATGACGGGCAACAGAGTTAAATTGTTTACTTTTTGGGTTTCGTTGTGTTTATTGTTGTTTACTTGTTGTTTTTCTTGTGCTGTGACTTACAGACAAAGTGAGTAGAGTTCAGATCAGTCAGTGAAAGATGAGTGGCTGAAAACATTCCTCCGTTCCCGTCGGTGTCTGTTCTATAGAATCAGAACGGGACGGATTTTTTTAGTGGAGGCGTATGTGGGACGCTTCTGAAACAGAATCAAATTGGGCTTTTCCACTGGTGCCTGGAACTGAGCCATATCCTAGTCACTTTCACTTTCCACTGTTTAGGATCCAGTGATAACGAGTTTTAAACCTAATGAGACGATTGGTTCCTCTTTAACGCTGTGCTTCATGGAGGTGCTGACTGTTGTTTTTGCGCTGTTAGATGGTTACTGAGTTTGTTTGGCTTTCAGAAACAGGAACCATCTAGACCACAAACCCAAAACAAAAATCTTTTTCAGCATCTTCATTTCTGTTTTTCAAGATTCAAGACCCAGAGCAACTTCCATTTTCTGCTTTCAGGGATAGTCTCCCCGGAGCAACTTGGGGTATTTGCTCAGGTTCCCTGGACTGGAGGTGAGATTCCAACCTGCGACCTCTTGGTCCATATTCTTCCACTAGACCACCAATGAAACCATTTCCAGGTTCTTTTCCAGCTTCTCCATTCCTACTTCTGTGTCCTCACAGACTGAAACATTCAACAGACACTCAACATAGAGTACAAAATTGCCAAGTAAAGGTTTTTAACCAATGGCAGTAATACCAACATCCAGACTGTAGAGGGAAACTTCATGCTTTGAGACCTGCTAGCAAGAACCATGCTAGTCTGGTTCTAGATCGGGTGTGGTTCCTTCAAATGTAAATGATTGATAACGTAAGGCTCAGTTCACAGCTCTTCAATCAGCATCTAGCCCACCTTGCAGCCCGTGGAGTTACGTTCCTTTTATAGCATTACAGTAGACGCTTTCTCCAGAGCGACTTCCATTTCCTAAATTCAGGGACAGTCTTACAAGGACTGGGATCTCAACCTGCAACCTCTTGGTCCATAGAAGAGTCTCTTACACTAGACCACCACCCGAACTGTTTCCAGGTCTGGGTTTTTTCCAGCTTCTCCATTTCTGCTTTTCAAGATTCAAGATTTACTGTCCTATGAAATGTGCAATGAAATTCTTAATTAACACTCAAAATAGTGCAAAATAGTACAAAAGTGCAAAAAAAAGAAAAGGTTTTCCACCAATGGCAGCGACCCAAACCATCCGATTGCAGACACAGTGTTCATGCCTTGGGACCTGCTAGCAAGAACCACACCAGTCTGGTTCCAGCTCGGGTACGGTTCTGGGTTCGGCTCGGCTGTAAATCTACAAACAACAACCCAATGTACAGAACCTGCTGACAGTGCTGGTCTCCATCAAGCGGGACCAGGACTCCTGAGCACAGAAATGAAGACATCTTGAAGTGTCTGCAGAAAGCATTTAGTCTCGGTGTGTCAGCGAAAGCCATCTTCAGCCAAATCAGCTCCCGTGTTTGTTTTGAGTGAGCGGTTCCGCTCTAATAAGCTGGAAAGTTCATGTGCTAATCGCCCCGGTGTGATTTCCCATTTTTCCGTGTGTGGTCCGTCATAATTGTTCCACCACACCGTCCAGACAATTATGAAGTATATAATAAATCCAGGGAGGAAAGTCTCATTAAACAGGTAAAATTATTTAGCTACAGTCAGAGCTTTTTTATTATTACCTTAACAATCCCAGCCCTAATTATTTTTCCCCTTCCTCCCCCAGTCTGGGGGCACAGTGACTGAGGCAGCATCTGGGTCAAGGCCTTTGGTCGGGGCATAAAAGGTGGCATGGCTGTTTCATGCCAGTTTTCAATAATTGTCCTCTGATATGCGCTTAAACAGAGTGGAAACAGTCTCTTCTAGAGAACCGGAATAGTCTGCATGGTGGTGAATGGAACCGAACATCAGCATGCCTGATGCCTGAGCTGTTGTTTTAAAGAAGAAAAAGAAGAAGAAGAGTGATTTAGTGCAAATTCATCATTTAACCGCTAAAACCATCCCATATAAAAACCCTAAAATAAATATTATTAGAATAAAAACGGAATGAAATGCACTGTATGGTTCCGTTTAAAGGACAATTTCCCCCATTTTTTAATTCCCCCAAATTAAGTGAGTCAGGAAGTCAGAGGAACTTTGATGTCAGAACCGTCCCCAGTGTGTGTGAACGGAACCAGACAGCTGAACGTCCCTCACAGACATGAACTGGTGGTGGAGATGCTGTCTGATGTCTGAGACGGTGATTCTGGATTCTGGACTAAAACTGACTCAGTTCAGATGGACTTTTTTACCACCCTGACGTCTGTTGTGCGAACGTGAGTTTGCGTCACCCGCAGAATGTTCGGTCACCCGCTGCTAAAAGAATGGCTCTGAATGAGGTCTAGTGATCCAGAATAGTGTGTTCACACCTTTACACAGTCCACTTCACTTTATTGCCAAGTGTAAACCCAATTACTGCCCAGATATTTTAGAGTTTTAGAGTTTTAAAGTGTTTTCCTGGCTGCTATCATTCTTGTGTTCTGCCTCCAGCAGCAGCAAGGGCAGGCCTGTGTTCATGTGTTTATTCGGATCCTGCTGCTTCCAGACAGTGAAGCTGAGCCCAGAATCCACTCAGTCTAATTGAGCTCCAGGGTTGGATTTGTGGGCCTGATCAGCATGATGTTCTCCCGTCTGTTCTGTCCGTCGTGTTCAGCAGTGATCAGACTAAGCTCTGAATTTGACACACCAGGACACGAGTTCTTACGGCTATTCATGAGCCTATGTGTGTGATACGTCTGTCTATGTCTGCTGCTGTTCCTGTGCCGGACTGAAGGATTTCTCCCCGGTGAGGGGCTGATCTTTAAAGCAATTTCCTTCGAGATCAATAAAGCTTTTCTGATTCTGATAAACCGATGCAAATTTGTCCTTATGAGCTTCTGCCTGCATGACTGGAGAACATTCAGTACCAGCATGCACCCCACAGTTGACATAAATATGATGAAAGTCCTCACTATTTAAAGGATTAGAGGACAGTAGTGTGACCAGCTCCAATGTTATACGGGTAGGAGACAAAAAGTGAGAAGAAGTGAGACTGAGCTGGTTTGCACATGTCCAGAGGAGAGACGAGGAGTATATCAGGGGAAGGGTGTTGAGGATGGAACTGCCAGGAAAGAGGACCAAAGAGGATGCAGGGGGACGGTGTGGAACAGGAAGAGGAACAGGACAGGAAGACATGGAGTGGAGACACCTGAAAAAAGGATCCTGCCACATGTACACAATTCTATACAGGACATGTCTGATGTAAAGTGAGAGTGAAGTGAAAGTGACAGTTTGTCATTGTGAGATGCTAAAGAGCTGTAAAGGACTTTCTCCTTTCTAAATAAAACTTTTACAGTCAGAACTTTGACTCACAGCCTGGAGACCAAGGCAGGGTCCACATATTAGCCTGTTAGCTACATACAGACCTTCCTGCTATGTTTAGCTAGCCTGTTAGCTAGCTAATTAGCCTCAATTTAGTTAAGAAAAGAAGTTTAATTTCATGGGTTACGTTGCTCACACTGACACAGAGCATCCTCTGTTTTATAACAAACACTGGTGAAGGAACCTCCACCGAGGTCAAAGGTCATCTTCTTCATCTCGTTTGGGTCAGGTCACTGCTATGCAAACAGTGATGTCACACCTGCCTCTGTGACCTTCCATCACCATGGCGACGCTTGATAATCAAATTGCGTTTGGTCGTCGTGTGCGGTTTGGCTAATCCAGACCTCATGGCAGGGCCTAGCGGGGGTAACGCTGGAGCAGAAACAGTGGCAGCTTCTCGCATGACCTCAAGCTCTTCTCCATGCGTCTCACTTCATCAATCAAGCACGACTACGGCGAGCCAGGAGGAGCAAAGATGGAACAGCAGTGAAGCTCCTGATCCAGGACTTCTGGGTTTGATTTTATTTAAAATTTTATTTATTCATTGACAAAACATGCTTTCCAGATAAAATGCAGGTGTGTGTGTGTGTGTGTGTGTGTGTGTGTGTGTGTGTCTTTTTGTTTTGCAGGCAAGAGTCCAAGGATTGGAATGTGATGCCCTAGTCATACATAAGTCTCACTATGGTTACATGTATTCCTCTTTTTTTTTGGTGAGGGAGCGTCTAAACGTCTGTTGCTTCTAAACGAGTTCTAAAATGAAGTGAAATAATGCTTGAAGGACTCAAACTCCACCACTTTGTCTCTGAACATCCGATCGGATCCACCGGAGAGTCTGAACACACACTGGTCCCAAACGAGCTTCAGTTTAAACAGAACCAACAAACAGTTCAACATCTGCTTTATGTGACCACAGCTGGTCTCTACAACGGTCTGTTCTTTATTTGTAGCTTTAGATGAAAATAATCCCAGATATCCAAGACTCCACAGGTTCTCCTGGGAGGAACCATCCAACCAGGCAAAGGAACATTCATATGGAGTTCTTAATGTTGGAGAACCAGCTGCACATGGTTTTTTGAAGAGCCTCTCAAAGGACTGATATGAATTAAAGAGCGCTTGTAGTTTAGCCTGGAACGACGTAAATGTTTAGTGGGGATTTAACGCTGATTCAACCGTTTCGCATTAAGCCACCATTCCTTTATTAATGTGCGAAAGCATGGCTGTAACCCCGACACCGAAGCCCTCCGGCCAGCGCCGTGATGAATGAGTCTATAATGGAGTTATGAGTTAATGGGTTCTCAGGCTTCCAGGCTTGTTTCTGTTTCGGGGGCCTTCTTGCCGGGCGGCTGGAATGGCTGGTCGGCGGGGGGTCCTGTCGGGAGGTTGGCGTCTCACTGCTTTAGCTGTGGTTCCTGAACTTGTTAACATATGCGTGATGTGGGTCTCCTTAAGAGTTGATTAGCTTGCTAAGCTGTGGAGGAATTTCTGCATTGTCCAAGATTTGCTCCATCAAACAAGGAAACAGCAGTTCTTTAAGTGATACATGAAAGTCAAAGTGACAACCCTTGTCATTGCGAGGTCACAGCACAGCACACAGTGAACCACAACGAAATTGGACCACTGCGTTTAACCCATGCAAACACTGTGCAGCTATTGAACACGCCCGGGAAGCAGTGACAGGGACGGTACCTTGCTCAAAGGTACCTCAGGGCAACCTACTGGTGAGGGAATCGAACCCACAATCTTCTGATGTAGGGGCAACTCCCTCACCACTAGACCACCGCTGCCCCCACCTTTAGCTTTACCACCTTAATGATCACACACACGCAAAAAACTGGGATGAGTAACCTCAAACACATTCTACTCTAAAACAGAAATCACTCCAGAATGAATCAAGTGCTTTCAAGCATCCACTCTTTATTTCCTCCAGAAGATGCACAAATACTTCAATAAAGGTGAAAAGCAGAAGTACTGATTCAACTACTTTATTCGGTAGAAGTAAAAAAAAAAAAAGTACAGAAATGTATAAAAGTGCCTCTTTTTCTACAGAATTGCCTCCACTTTTGCCTCATTTTTAAAAAGTCACTTTATTAAAACCTCCCACTTTGTTGCTTTCAGAAACCTTTGACTGATTTTTTTTTTCTGAAAGTGTGTTTTTTTAGTTTTCCTCCTGCATAGGCACTGCTGTTTGTTCGGCTGCTGTATTTCAGACACTGTTCTGCCCCCTAGTTGGGCTAGTAGTTGCTGGATGTGTTTTGTTACTGTCCACCAATGGCGTTGCTCAAAAATAGACAATATTGTGCAGCATAGGATCAAATCACAATCAGAAATCTATATTTATCTCCTTGCTTGGTGTACCATTACTTAGCTTTGATTATCAGGAGATATTTTTCATTAAATTATCACGTTAATAAACACGTCTCTTTATCGGCCCCACTCTGTAACAGTTGGTCTTCATCTAGGACTCATAACTTTTGTTCGCCTGGCTTGGCTTGGTCTTTAGTGCCCAGGAAGGGCAACGGCGGCCCTGTTTCTGCAGCACCCTCGACACGAAAGATCCCGTTGTGCTCTGTTTTTCCTTTAACCCTCCCTGAAACGAATGTTTATGGCACATTTCCACTTCACTCTGCCCTGATGAGAGCGCCGAGACTTTATGGGAGTAAATTCACGAAGAAAACCTCAGGAACCAGGACCACCAAGATTAACGCAGCTCAGGCTGAAAAGAATACGCCTCCGCCGGCCAACTTACACCTAATGCCTTTCAGTAACGCGGGAGGAACATAAATTCACATTCTCTCTTAAATTAGACATGCTCCTTTACCGCAGAAGGGCCAGGCTTGCTGCATTTTGTTTTTTCAGCGCTCACATTTGAGGAGCCCAGCTTTTTCTTCCAAGGATACCGACAAGAAACTAAATCGCTACGCTTTGTTAAATAAGTACAGTGAGCTTTTTTCACCCATTATTCAGCACACAAGGGGCCTGCCGAACTGGAAAAATCCCATTCAGCCTGAAGAGCCCAAAACTAATATCACAAAACATGCATTTACAGTGTAATTCATTTCCAACGATTTATAGCTGTGAACGGTTGGATGTTCATGGTGTTTGACAACCATGCTTTCCGACCTGGGATCAAAGAAATTAGTGGTCAAATATATTCAGTTTGAGGCTGGATTGTAGCGCTCCTGAAAGGACCGCCCCCTTCTGGACTAAAAAGTAAAGCGCAGAGCTTCCGAGATGTTTAAAAGTGAAAATGAAAGTGACTGTTAGCCATCGCGAACACACAGTGAACCAAACCAAATGCATCCTCTGTATTTAACACACACACACACAGCTGTCCAGCAGGGGGCAGACATATCCAACACCCAGGGAGCAGTGATGGGGACAGTACCTTGCTCACGGATCAAACCCATTTCAAAATATCCAAATGATCAACAATTAGTAACAAAAAACAGGAAATTTGCTCACTTTGTCTCTGAACAGTCCTAACCTGAGCTAACAAATCTCAGCATCATTAACTCACTATCATCTCCAACCTGTGTAACATAACTGGTCTCACTAACGTCCTGTAAACTTACCCTTTCACTTTTGCTGGTCCCCGTCTGTCTCAGATCACTCCTGTCACTCTTCTCCCCACACTGCACCCTGCCTGCACTCTCTTTTCCTCCTCTTTTCCACACTTGCCGTTACTCTGAACTGTCCACCCCGAGCATTTAAACTCCTCCACCTTCACCTCCTCTGCTCCCTCCATCCTCACCACTCCTCACTTTCATTCACACTCATGCTTTCTGTTTTACTATGTCTAAAAATGGCAGAGGTTTTCTTTCACTACATGCCAACCAGTCTTGGGATGGTCTGTTCTGGCCAAGCCTGAGCTCATTTGTGGTTGGTGGTTAGGTGGCCTTGTTTAGAGGTAAGAGTGGTTTGACAGGTCAACATGTCCACAGGTCAAGGATTCACACCAGCTGCAAACATTCAAAGGGATGTAATGAAGGTAAACACAGGCAGGAGGACGTTAAAGTATAACTAGGCTGAAATGGGCAGCGTCCCGGCACCAGCTGGGCCGAATACAATGGGCTCTTAAACGGGCTAAACGACTCTAACTATGCATTCCACAAACAGGGACAAAACTGGTCCAAACGGCGACGATTTAAGCACTCATGCACCATCACCTCCGTCGGCCTGTAAAGCAGTCTTTATTTGAGTCAGGAGTGGGAGCTGGGTGGAATTAACGTCTGAGCTGCCGTAACGCTGAGCTAGCCGGCCCCCAATTATGGCTCCAGCTCGTCACAAGGCCGTGAACAGGCCTAACGAGCTGATTGCCTCCAGATGCCCCGACAAATATCGTGTCCGTGAGGGCAACGTTGGGAGGCATCTTGTTTCAGCAGCAAGACGGGAGTGCAGGAGCGCAGCCCTGGTTCACCCACTCGGGTGTTTATTCGTCCTCAGCCTTGTCACAGACTAAACGGTGGAAGGACTCAGGAAGACCAAGTTCCACCCTGAGAATCTTTTCCATGAGAGGATCTGACTCCGCTGAGATGGGTGGTAATGGCTGTTTCAACAGGAAAGCACATCCAGGCTAAAACCAATATTGTGTTTCCATGTTTCCTGCCATTATAAGGCTGGAAGTTTGATGGGCGACGGCTTGTCAGATCAACGGTTCATGGAGAACCACCACCAGCAGCCGGTCAAAGGAGCACACACACATTCAAACTGTGTCGACCTGAATGAACACTCGTTATGTTACCTTGCAGAAACGAGAGTGTTGTGCATTTTAATGTGACAAAATGCAACAGGAAACGTATCCATATATGAGTTACTGCCAGACAATCAGAAAATACAGAGAATATATACAGTCAACAGGAGAATATATCGTAAACAAGTCAAATATAAAATATATAGTCTGTATATATATACACAGACTTTTCAAACAGGAGAAAGAGGCATGAAACAAGAAAGTGAGACAAAGATGGAAACAAAATGAAAGAAGAGGAAAGAATTTTACACGCACATATATATACATATGGACAGAATTAAGACATGAATCTATTAGAGGGACAGCTGAGGTTGGACAGTTTGAAGACACAATGAGCTTGTCAGAACAGTCAGACTGTGTTGGTTTGGACATGTCCAGAGGAGAGACGAGGAGTATATCAGGAGCAGGATGGAGCTTCTAGGAAAAGGAAGAACAAAGAGGAGGCTTACGGATGTGGAGAGAGAGGACATTCAGGTGTGAAAGAGAAAATAGAGGACATGGAGATGGATGATCCACTGTGGAGACACAACTAACAGAGCAGGCTGTTATACACACCACACATTCAGTCAATATAGCACTCAGAGCACTTTCATACACCGCCAGTGGACTTCGTGACTGGAGCCCCACTTTGCTGCCGCTTTTGTTAGTTTGCTGCTCATTGACTTTCCCCCAGGTCTACAGGAAGGAAAGCACAGAACGTCCCATTAAAGCTGTTTTTGAATGAGAGGAGACAAAAAACACTGGCAGGACAAAGCAATGCCCCAAATCTAACCTGGAACTGCAAGAATATATGTTTTAAATAATTTCCATCTCATGGCCAAATGGCAAATCATTTCTGTCCCTGGTGGTGCTCATCCTCCATCAACCAGGCCAAATCAAAACCACAGTCATTTGGTTTCTAAAACCTCTTTTCATTTAAATTGTCAGTTTCAAATATTTGACTGACAGGGAGTCGCCACTCCCACGTCCGTAATTTCAGCTGAATGGAGTTCTCAGACCTCGTAATTGGATCTGAGGTCGCTCGGCGCTTGCATGTGTACAAACTCTTGGGGTTTGCTTACTTAGCAGGGCCGACAAACAGCGGCGGTACATTTACACCCTCAACCTCCGGTCCCAGTGCGACTGCTGACGGCCTGACCGCCATCCTGCTCTAACCCTTCCAGAGACTTTCATCCATCAGGAGCCACGACCCCGCGGTTAACACGGTCCCCTCACAGCCAGAAGGTCACGGGTTCGAATTCCAGTCTAACCTCTGGGTGTGTGTATGACCTGTGATGGACTGGTGAGCTGTGCATCGCATTTATTCACCTCTCCCCCAAAGAAGACTTGATATACGATTATATATACTCTCTTTATACAATATAAACACTCTCACTGACTGTATATACAGTATATACACTCTCACTGACTGTATACACAGTATATACACTCTCACTGACTGTATATACAGTATATACACTCTCACTGACTGTATACACTCTCACTGACTGTATATACAGTATATACACTCTCACTGACTGTATACACTCTCACTGACTGTATACACAGTATATACACTCTCACTGACTGTATATACAGTATATACACTCTCACTGATTGTATATACAGTATACACTCTCACTGACTGTATATACAGTATATAAACTCTCACTGACTGTATACACTCTCACTGTATATACAGTATATACACTCTCACTGACTGTATACACTCACTGATTGTATATACAGTATATAAACTCTCACTGACTGTATACACTCTCACTGTATATACAGTATATACACTCTCACTGACTGTATACACTCTCACTGATTGTATATACAGTATACACTCTCACTGACTGTATACACTCTCACTGATTGTATATACAGTATATACACTCTCACTGACTGTATATACTAGTAGTAAGTGAAGTGTAAACCACAAGGGGGAAATGATCTGAGGACCTAAGTCA
>JABMDN010000827.1:0-37566 GCA_017165825.1 Hepsetus odoe | reverse complement strand
TGGTCCTCCCTCTCCCCCATCACTCAGTAGAACTGTCCTCTCTCTCTGGGTGTGTAGGGTGGTCCTCCCTCTCCCCCATCACTCAGTAGAACTGTCCTCTCTCTCTCTGGGTGTGTAGGGTGGTCCTCCCCCTCCCCCTCCTTGAATGGACGTGAGCTTCCCCAGGGAGTTAACATTATTGTGGCGTGAAGTGAACAAACGTTAATTATAATTATTAATATCACGTCCGCCTGAGCTCCTTCACCTTCTGTTTTCCTTGGAACGGAGGCGGCCGCCTCTATCTGGGAGGTGAGGCAGGGGAGGGAGCGCCTCGGAAAAACACTCGGTCATTATCGTGATGTTGAACAGCAGCCATCGGGCAGGAGAAAAGAACGAGTTTCCCGTCTGGAGAGGAGTCTGTGTGGCGATAACTCAGCAAATCGCTCAAAACCTCCAACACATACACCTGCGCTCCAGCCGTGTCCCTCGGGCCCTTTTTCCTGCTCCGACACACTACTCTGAGTGTTCCCGAGCAGGGACGCCTCACCTACAAACCACCCGGACGGAGCCGTCAGCCTCGCGCTAAATCACGGAGAGGCACATTTATAGCTGCTAAATGAGAACTTCTGTGCAGTTTATATATTAAACGATGAAGCGAAGGCCTTCCAGCAGGATCTGCAGTAATTTGCAGTCATTTCCTCAAGAAAACACGTAAACGTCATGTCCTCGGCCCATCCTGCAGGGACGTCCACGGTGTCTTTTCCACTGCGGGACTGGGAATGAGCCATTTCGAACATGGTCGGAGCAGAAAGACTGATCTGAAAAGGTACGTTTTCCCAGATTGGCTTTCAGTGGAGGAAGGCTGGGGGTTCGGTCCCCAGGATGGGCAGGAACGAAGCACTTTTTCCAAAAACACCAAAAACTGCCCCCTGCTGGTGTGTGTGTTCACCACCGACATGTCTGGAAGTGATGCACACTGAGGATACACTCACTGCTCACTGTGCACTCTTATTTCCTACGCCAACAACATCCCAGCGGATAAAAAGGTGCACGTTTAATTTTCAATCATCTTTACGTTTTGGTTTTGATCATTTTAATGCTCGTAGTTTAAAGAAACTACAGCGCCAAAACACACATTATTAAAGATTATATATTAAAGAGATGATTTTAATATTACAGTTGAGATATATTTATATAAATGATTAGAAATGTTGTATAAATAATAAAAAAGAGACGGTAACGTTACTCCTCTGTTAGACCGCTCGGTGGTGTTGGTCAAGTCGTGACGAATCCTGCAGATCTTAATGAGAGAAAGTGTGTTTTTTCGAGTCACTCCCAGCTGCGTCCCAGTGCACACTTCCAGAATAAAGCTTGCGTTTCTGCTGTTAGTGATTAGCTCTGCTTCCAGTCTCCACGTCCTGCGACCGAATCAAAACCAGACTGGAGTTTGTCTTTGTCGACGGGCCGAGAGCAGCTGTAAACAAGGACAGGAACTGGTTATAAAATAATTACAGTAATTATTGTGATTCATGCATCCGAGGGTACGCAGAATCCTCCAGCAAACACTGAAGTGTCGCGAACGGCCTCCTTTTTTATTGAACCAGCATCCATTCTTCCATTCCACACGCCTTCATGATTAGACTCCTCGTTCCTGTGCGATGACTCGGAGCCCCGGACGACGGGAGGGCGCAGGCGACCGCATTTCTGAAACCAAACACCAGGGACGTTTACAGTCCGGCGGTCAATCTCTCATTAAAACCGCCGATGTTAAGGTTAGGTGTGGTCTGGTGTATTGTTACCATGGTAACTCTCGTCCTGAAACAAACTGTGATGATAAAAGTGGGCACTAATTTGTAAAACGGGTTCTGCCCACATCGTCCCTCGACGCCAAACAAGCAGCATGTTAAAGATGCTGAGTTGTGCCATGGCGGGTTCTTTGAAAGAAGTTTTAAAAAATTGGTTCTTTACTGGTTCTTCAAACTTATAAAAGGGTTCCTCGCAGTCCCACATCTCACTTCAGTGATAAATAGATCATAAAATTATCCACTGTTGTTATCCATGGTATAAAAAACGGGGAGACGGTTCTGGATCCATGGATGGTTACCATGGTAACAATTGACATGGACTAAGCCCTGGTGAAAAACTGGGCATTCGTTTATAAAATGGGTACCACTGAAAACGCCTCCATTAAACAAACAGCGCTGTAAAGGTATGGGATTTAAAAAGGATGCTCTATATTTGTGGGCGGAGCCTCGTCCCAGTACACTGTATGTCTACAGGTCAGCTACTGATTATCACCTGGTCACAAACGGAACCCCTGAATCCAACCCTGGGTTCCTCCTGATCTTCAGTTTTTCTGCAGAACCGGGCCCGCGAGGTGTTAGCAGTGGAACGAGAAGGATACAAGGATGCTGCATGAGCAGCTCCTTCTATTGGTCGAAACAAGGAGCTTGAGTTTCTGCATTTCTTTCCGCTGCTTTTATTTCAAATTTTGAAACCCAGAAAATGGGGCTGCAAGCGGAGAAACACAGATGCTTCGTGAGGGGAAGTAGGACAGTCCGAATAGGGACAGATGGGACAGGATATCAGTGTGGACAGGGATTTGTGTGAGCGCACTCACAGGAACGACCTGTAATGAAATCACTTCAGTTTCACTCTGTTCACTGTATGCTCCTCAGTTCGCCTTTAGAAACGACCCAAATCCTGGAAAAACAGAATTTTATAAGGCTTAAAAAATTCTATTTTTCCAGGATTTGGGACGTTTCTAAGCAGTTTTGAAATAAAAGTGAGCTGTTAAAAGTTCTGTCGATACTGGTGAGCTAAACTACAACCGAAGCCCATTTTGGGGTCCGCGCGCTGTAAAGTCAGCAGAAATGGGAAGAAGAAAGGAAACTCGATTGCCAGTTGAGTTTTTTAAGGAATCTGAGAGTTTTTCCTTTCTACATTTTCCCAGAATATCTGTCCTTTCTTCCATTTTCAGACTCCTTGCTTTAGTCTGAACACATCTGAGGGGAATGCTCCATGATTTTATGGTTTTTATGATCCTCCCAACATCAGGGTCCATTTCAAAGGGACAAAACACCCAGAAAAGACACTCCCTTGGTGTGTCCCCATAGTTTGGCTTCTCATTTGTCCACAAGAGTGATTTGTCCAAAGTGCAGCAATTCGGAACATAAATGCAGATTTCAGATGGTAAAGTATCTTTTCTTTTTTTTCCCCCAGCAACTTTGAATGCAGCTCAGCCAATCAGGTTCAAGGATTCTAAGTTAACCTAGCAACAGTTGCTCGGAAAGTATTCATTTGAGCATGGCTGCACTACTTTGATCAATTAGCTCTTAATTGATTTGTGAGGTCTCAGCGTTCGGACGCGTGGACGTGGGCCTGCCGCTGGTTTTCTCCTGCTGGTCGACTCGCTCCCTCTCCGTTCTCTCCATCTTTCTGTCTGGATGAGGACGGAGCAGCAGCAGCTTTTTGCAAGTTCATGTTGTTCTGCTCGAGTACCTTCATTAGGCTGGCGGAGGAAAGCGGTATTTGCTCCACACAGGAAACGAGCGCTGAGGTTTCGGGGCGAGTGCCAACCGCAGAAAGAGAGAGAGAGAGAGAGAGAGAGAGAGAGAGAGATTTACTGCAATTTACTGGTGTAAAAATGCTGATTCACAACACACTGCTGTCAAGCAGCTGGAAGCAAAACAATGAAAAGTCTTTGGGGAGAAGTGTTTAGGTGTTACAGTCCTGCTCACATTCTCGCATTCCCTCTCTCTCTCTCTCTCTCTCACTCTCTCTCTCTCTCTGTCTCACTCTGTGTGTGTGTGTGTCATTGGCCGAGTTCATGCAGCAGCGCTTAATGACCGTGCATGCTCGATGACATCACAGGAACGTGAGGTGGCCTTCCTGGACTGAGACGCTGGACTGTTTCTAATTTCTCGCACAAGCGTTTTCCACTCCCTCACATCGCTGGATTAGCACTCTCCCCTCCTGTAAAAAAGTCTTCCACACTTCTCTGCGCTCTGCACTCCAGGCTAAAGGCTTTTACAAATCGTGACGCTTCCTGGCATCCCGCGGCCGCTTCATTAAACAGGGAGGTCGCCGTCTCATCAGAAGGTCAAGATATCCAAGTTTTTAAGAATGACGTGGCTGCAGGCACCAACTTTAAGCCCAGACTAGTGTTCGGATAAACCCCGGATAGGGACGGAGGCTTAATCGCTTACCCTTCATCAGACATAAATCTCAGCACTGTATCATGTCACCAAAGTATAGTCGGAGTAATGCACAACCTGACAAGAGTCTAGTGTCAGTCCTACATCACCTGACCTCAGGATATAGCCTCAGGACTGTCACCTGACCAGACTGTATCGTATCAGTACTACACCACCTAACCAGAGGGCTTATTCCTATTACTGCACTGCCTGACAAGAGTCAAGTGTCATTTTTATCACATGACTAAAGTATAGTCACATGACTAGAATGTATAGCCTTAATACTATGTCACCTGACCAGAGTGTAGTCTCAGTCACTGTCACCTGGCCAGAGTGTAGTCTCAGTCACTGTCACCTGGCCAGAGTGTAGTCTTAGTTACTATGTCACCTGACCAGAGTGTAGTCTCAGTCACTGTCACCTGACCAGAGTGTAGTCTCAGTCACTATGTCACCTGACCAGAGTGTAGTCTCAGTCACTGTCACCTGACCAGAGTGTAGTCTCAGTCACTGTCACCTGACCAGAGTGTAGTCTCAGTACTACATCATACAATACTGTATGCTGTATAGTCTCATTACTACATCACTTCATCAACTGAGTTTCAGTACCGTGCCACATAGTATAGTGCGTAGTAAAATAGTCTCAGAACTATGTCACATGACTAGAGGGTTTTGTCTTATTACTGAGTCACGTGATAGGACTCGTCTCAGTATTATGTCACGTGACCAGAGTATAGTCTCAGTACTAATACTACAACGGGACCTCCCAGACTACAAGCTATCAGGCCCCGACTACAACTTTAGCTTCATTTTGAACTTTACACAATAAACGAATTTACTGGTCATCTGTTTGACCCGGAGTCCCAAACCACACACGGTTTACTGCTGCAGGCCCGACGCTACGCTGCGGGGTGAGAACACGCACACGAAGACGGATCATCATTCACTCACAATCTCGACATTCAGGGGAGAAGCGGTGCTCCCTACGCTGACCTGCACTGACCTTTGGACTGGGTTTCTCACGGGACACAGCAGACGTCTGGACAGTGAGTGTTTATGGTCCCGTCGAGATGGCCTCGCTGAATAAGAAAGCAGTACAATATTTGATAAGCTATAAAACAGATAAATATAACATAAGGGGTTTTAAATCTCCAGCATTATATAAACATATACATACATTAAAATAGTGCGAATATACTTTTATTGGAGTCAGAAGGAGAGTTTTTCATCTTTTCATGCATCATTAAGTGGATGATTTATAGAGAGCGGGTCAGATGAGAAAACAGTGTTGGTGATTGGAACCCAACGTCCGAATGTCCCTCACAGACATGAAATGGACTCTTCCTGATGCCTGAGATGTTGTTTTTAGTTTAGAGGAGACTTTGGACTAATGTGTCTCCCTGAGTTTGGATTGCGTAATCAGAAGAGATCGAGGAGAAATTAGCCTTAGATTACATGACAGTTTTTCAAGATTGAAAGCCTCTCTGCCTGAATGTTTCTCTCCGTCTCTGATTTCCGTCCTGTCTCACAGATGTGTTTGCATGTCCACGAGGATGTGAAGCCCCTGTCTCGTTATTACGGCATCTCGTCGGGCAGGTCGCGACCTCCTGCTCACTTGAGCATCATAAATCTTTAGATTGGCACCAGCGTACATGCAGGATAACAGGGTTGTGACAGCTTACAGTGGAGACCATGAACTAGACTGACCGTTCACCAGTTCACCAGCATGACGGATTAACAGTAGTGGTCATTAAACTGACCTCTGTGGCCTCCCATCCATCACACGTGTGTATTTGCTTTCCTTTATGTGCTCCACTGAGCTGGCGGGAGACAGAACGAGGCAAAGCATTAAGAATTAAAAAGCTGAATTCCATTCATGCGCCCCTTGTTTCTTTAAGACTTTAAAACCGGAACAAATGTTTTTGTGCTCCAGGCTGCAAAGTGTTTAAAGATACAAGGTTCTAGATCAAGGGGTTCCACCCACTCAGTGTTCAGAATCAGCTGATCATCTGGAATCATCTGCTCCTGGTTCTTCACTGCTTCATGTCTTAAGTCAGACGCTTTGTTCTGCTTGAAGGTTCAGAAGTAGATCACTGTGTGGATTAACCCGGGGAGCAGTGACGGGGACGGTACCTTGCTCAAGGGCAACCTACCAGTGAGGGAATCAATCTTCCGATCCGTGGGCCAACTCCCTAATCACTAAGCCACAGCTGCCCCTGACTTAAATGTTCCTGTCTTAAAGAAAGGAGCTGGTCTAAGAGAGTTGAGGCTGTGCTGAAGAATTATGGTGGTGGTGGTGAAAATTAACTTTAAAGCTGGTTAGAATGAAACTCTCTGTGTGTTCAGACTGGAGACTGTTTGATGCTGATTTGGACTTGGCCTCTATAAGCAGACTGGTATAGCTCTGTGCGCTGACATAAGTTCTATTTAAATGGTAGATAGATGTTATATGGGCTGTTGGATGGGGTGTCCACATCCATTCCCAGTGTTTGAGCTGTGTGTACGTTCCACAGCAGGTCGTGTGTAAAGGCCGGGCTCAGATCGGACGAAATTCGAACTGTTTACACTGAGGGTTCGAGCTGGATTTATGGATCTGACATGGCTTTCTGTGGGAGCGAACCGACGGCAGCCCGTCCGCCTCTCAGACACACATGAATCAGGCCTGTTTTGTAAACAGTGTCAGGCTTGGAAATAAATGTTTTCTTTGAGCGCTGGGTAGACCTTTTTCGAGCGGGTAGTGGAAAGAGCGTATAGCTGCGAGCCTGTCGCCACCGCAACGCTTTCTGGCGCTTGGTGATGCTAGCAAGACTTCGCGTCAGCTATGATTGAGATTACACACACTTTTAAAACTCGCCCAAATGTTTTTCCTAATACATGTCCTGTGACCACAAACTAGGACTGTTGTCTTTAATTAGAAAAGGGACGGTCCTGCTAAAACTTTAACTGGAACCTTGCCTGCTTCTGTCCCAGCATGCTACTGGATTAAGGTCGATCAGGCCCCATTTTTTGATGGCCTGTCCCCAGTTTCCCTGGCAAAATAGTGAATTAAAAGCAGAGCAGCTGGTTTATGCTCACTCTTTTCACTCTACTACTACGAACACTTCGCTGGTGTAGGTTTAGAGAAATATTGCGGTAAAACTGGACCAGAAACTAAAACCCACAACATCAACACAAAGTCAGGAGGAACCAGGGTTGGAATCAGGCCATCTGGTTCTCAGGAATCGTACGACCAGGTGATGATCGGAAGCCGATCTGCAGGCTACTGGGATGAAGCTCCGCCCAAAAATAAAGAGCATCATTTCTCACATCTTTAACGAGCTGCTCTTTTAGCGTTGATGGTTAACACCAGACCATTTTCACCAAGTCATGCTCAATTTTATCATGGTAAAACCGTTACCATGGCAACAACACATGAAACCGGGACTGTTCCCCTTTTTTTTTGTTTCACAGATAAAAAGAAAAAAACACACCGGATAATCTGATGATTTGGTCCCCACTGAGTGGAGACTTGAAGAAACTTTTTTAGAGTTTAAAGTTTAAAGAACTGGTCAGGAACCTTTACATGTCCTGAAGTGAAAGTGGTTCTTCTTTGGCAATGATCTAAGAACATTTTAAGAAAACAGTATAGAACCCTTTTTTTAACAGTCACATAAATAATCATGTTTTATTTTGTTGTTGTTGTTGTTGTTTTTGTTCTACAAATTAACCCTTTGCTGATCAATTTGGCCAAATTTTTGAGAGAAATTGTGAAAATCAGCCTTGTTGCCATGGTAACTTGGAAAAAAGAAAGGCAAGAAAGTTACTGGATGTTTTAGATCGAAGTAACAATGTTTGTTGATGTCGTCCCTCTGATTTCTGTATGTGGTTTGTTCAGCCCAGAGCCGTGTTAGCAGTCCCCGTCTCACTCTCTGTCCCACTGTAGTCTTCTGTCAATGAGGTGTCAAACCCAAACTCCGCTCTTTCTTCCACAAGTGGTGGTTTTCGGTTCCAACAGCAGTGCTACAAACTGCCATCGCCAGGGTTATGAGCCTTATGTTCTGCTGTAAAACCCTGGTAATGCTGATATTGTGTCGAGGATGTAATAATCGCATTGGGCACCGTTCTGCTGGCAGCGTCTCTGAGACCCGGTAAAGTGTTTGCGGTAAAAATGTCAGGACTTACAGCCATATTCCTGTCACTCCATCACACTTTCATTTCCTCTGCCTTTAAATACGAGGCTGCAGGGCTGCAGGCCTGGCACCGACGAGCCACTCCTTTATTAAAGGAATAGTTCGGGGTATCTGACAACTTTTTTCCTTTTCCTCCCTTCATTTTCCCCGAACAGACTCCCTCCTTCAGTCTGAACATCTGAGTTGATCCTCCATTATTTCTGTCCTCCATCAGCTTCCCACCATCCAGACCGTCTCAGACTAAATGGACACAAACACAGAAGAGACGTCCCTCTGAGTGTCCATCGGTGCAGGACAGAGTGAAGGAGAGTGAGAGAGAGGACAGGGAGAGTGGACGGTGGAGTTCAGGGTGTGTGGAGTGTGTGTCCGTGATGGAGAACTAGTAGAGACGGTGATGAATGTGAAGCGGTGAAGTTCATGTGGATTATTTTCAGTAGATTGTTTTTATTGGAGTTGAAGTTCGAGGCTTTAATAGTCTTTAATTCTATTAATATGGAGTGAGATTCAGTTCACTTTCAGCACAGACAGACGCTCCAGATCGCCCTTCAGAGACACACCTCACTTCCCCATACCTCAGCACTTCTGTACTTTACTGTACACTCAGCACATTCCTGTACTTTTACTTTACACTCTCAGTACACTCCTGTACTTTTTTACTTCACACCTCAGTACACCTCCCACACTTTACTTTACACTTCAGTACAGACCCTGTACTTTTACTTTACACTTTCAGTACATTCCTGTACTTTTACTTTACATTCCTGTACTTTTACCTTAAACTCTCAGTGCATTCCTGTACTTTTTACTTTACACCCTCAGCAAGATTCCTGTACTTTTACTTTGAGCACTCTCAGTACACTCCTGTACTTACTTTACACTTCAGTACAGCCCTGTATCTTTTACTTCACTTCAGTGTATTCCTGTACTTTTTACTTTATACTCTCAGTACATTCCTGTACTTTTTCACAGGATGTTTCATTTGGTCAGTGCTAATTTCAAGTGAACAAACATGTAAAAGACGACATAAATCTTCTTCCAAAAATCATCCGTAGTTGTAACGTTAGTTGAAGTGAAATGGGAGGAAAATGGATAGAAGCTTTTTGGATGAATGCTGCTTGGTGGAATAAACTTGCTGGTGTAGGTTTATGTCAGGTGCGATGTGATTATTCAGGCGTTTTAACTAATCGCTGAGCTGTAAGTTTGTGTAATTTAATGACTTTAGCTCTGTAGCTCCAGCTCTAAAAGTTCAGGCACTAAACATGTCCGGGCTGATTGAGTGCTTTCGGGAACTTTTCTTTTTTCTCAGACCTTCTCCTGAGGGAAGCTCCTGCCTGACCAGGTGATTCTCTTCAGCGATGTTGTAAATGTAACTGTCAGCTCCTTCCTCGCCGATGGCCGTGTATTAATTTCTCTCCATAATGTAAACTTCGTAAAACATTACTGTGGGAAATTTATGGGCCCTGCTTTTCAGAAGTGAGTGATGATGGAGGGTCAGGTGTTGACAAAAGCACCTTGTTATAAACCTGCTGAAGGGTTTTCAACATGAACGCCCGTGACGTCACAGCACGTCACGCAGAAGAAGTGGAAACTTGAGTTTGAGTTGATAGAGCGTGTGAGAGAGTTTGTCTTTATATCTCTGTGGAGACCAAAAGTACACACAGCGATGGAAATCCTTGAGCGTTTGGAGACAGGGGGACATTATAATGACTCTCAGTTGTTCCTTTGACAAATTTGGCTTTTTAAAAACAAAAAATAAAGATCAAGAAGGCAGCTTTTTGCTTATGAATCCTTTCTGTTCTTTATTTACACATTTTACACTAAACTTAACCTTTACACTCTTTATTAACATTTTACACCGAACTTAATCTTTACACTATTTACATATTCTACACTAAAACAAACCTTTATTTACATAATGTACACGAAACTAAACCTTTACACTGTTTATTTACACATTCTTCACCAAATAAAACATTTACATTTTCTATATTCACATTTTACACTAAACTACAGCTTTACTCTCTTCATTTACACAATTTACGCAGAAATGTATATTTGCACATTTACACTAAACTAAACACACTCTTTATTTACACATTTGACATAAAACTAAACAATTAAGTCTTCCTTATTTAAACAGTTTATGTGGAACTAAATGTTTATTTACAATATTTACACCCAGCCAAATCTTTACACTCTTAAAAAAAATAAGTTTACAAATTTTGCACTAAAATAATCCGTTACACCCTTTATTTACACACTTTACACTACACTAAACTCTTTATTTTATGATTTTTAGGAAAAATAATCCCTGATTTGCAGTGATGGCTCAGACTCCTGGTTCCCACTCGCATCATACATACTGTGACACAACCTCTTATCTCTTCAACTGAATTTTTTTGTAATGCCCAAATAAGGACCCCTGTCTGTAAGCCATTTTTTCCCTGTCCGATGCCAGTAGATGGCAAAAATGGCAACAGTGCCATCTCCTCTCTGACAGCAGGAACTGCAGGAGAAATGGGATCCGAGTCCAGACTCTGGTTTTTTTATCAGTTTTATTACATTGCTTGTTTATTATTATTATATATTATGTTATATTATATACTATTATTAATGTAATTATTAATGTATATTGTTATTGTATTGTACAGTATTATTATTATTATTATTATTATTATTATTAGTTATATATATTTATAATTTATTTTAAACCTATTTATTATCGTGTGGTATTATTAATTTGTAGTACTGTATATTTGGTCACATCATTCTTCTTTGCAGATATGTATATGCATCTTGGTAATATATAGTATATATGTATATATATTTATATTTATATTTATATTTATATTTATATTTATATATTTATATAATAGATAATTTATCATTATAGCTCCTAAAATTTTCTCCTTTCCTGTAATTTGTCCCTCTTTCCTTATACCTCTATTTTTATATATATCTTTTTCTATTCTTTCTGTACACCTGTCACTTTTATAAGAGCCCTGTAACGCCCCATACTTCCCATTCGTGGAGAATAAAAGATCACTTACTCTACTCTACTCTAACAGGAGGGGTTTTCTACTGGGTCTGCAGGATGTTCTCATTTACAGGAACGGCTCAGATACATTTAATCCCAAATCACATTTTACCGTCATCACCGTCCCATAGAGACACTGAATGCTCAGATTTGGGACGTCTGGTTCTGTTCACCACCACTGGAGAGAAATCTGAACCGCTGGACACCAAACCCGCACTGGATGACTGTGTTTACCAACAGAGTTACAGTTACATCCAGTTATGTTTTAATGCACATGTATATACATTCTGACCCCCAGCTTTATATACTGAGTGATGGGGGAGAGGGAGGACCACCCTACACACCCAGAGAGAGAGAGGACAGTTCTACTGAGTGATGGGGGAGAGGAGGAGCACCCACACACCCAGAGAGAGAGGATACATTGAGTGATGGGGGAGAGGGGAAAGACCAACTTACATCCAGAGAGAGAGGACAGTTCTACTGAGTGATGGGGAGAGGGAGGGGACCACCCACACACCCAGAGAGAGAGAGGATGGTTCTACTGGAGGATGGGGGAGAGGGAGGACCACCCTACACACCCAGAGAGGACAGTCTCTACTGGAGGATGGGGGAGAGGGAGGACCACCCTACACACCCAGAGAGAGAGAGGACAGTTCTGAGTGATGGAGAGAAACTCAGGAATTTCAATGCACCCGTTTTCTTGCATTTTACTTTAAAATGTACACATTTAAACATTGACCCGGTGAATGCATAGGAATTTGCTTTGTGTCTGATTGGATTTTCACAAGAAAACAGCTCATTTGGTTCGACAGAAGTGTAAGAATGTTTTATTAGATTGGAAAGCAGGAAGAGCAACTGGTTTTCTTGGAGGACACCAAATTGTATCTGAGCCCTGCTGTTAAAAATGAAATAAAACAATAGTTCAGCCCAGTGTAAAGGAATTATTCATGGTCAGGACTGCGACTGTCCACCTCTGTATCTCCCGCTGCCCTGTTCTCTCTCAGATGTTCAACATTAAGACCAGGGCACTCAACAGAAACACCACACCGAACTCCGCCGTGCTCCCCTCCCTTCCTCCCCAGGGTCCTGCTAAGTGAGAATAATGTGTTGCTAATCGCTGGCTTTCCCTTGTCTATAAAAGGACAGCCAGTTTGGAGAGGGCCTCAAGTGTGACACATGGCTTTCTTTATCTCCAGCCAGAGTCGCTGGCCTAGAAGGAGCAGATCAAACCCTCTTTGAGAGAGACAAGCTTTAGAGCTTTGAAACGAACATTCTGGGCACAATCAAATATACAATCATGACTTATTGCCTCTTACAGTGAAGAAGACACAAGAGCTGGACACTCTGGACAGGACATCCAGAAGGTGGGAGAGCACTTAGAAGTGCTGTACTGGGCAAAAACTCCAGAATATGCCGTACAGAAAAAACTGGGCTGTAGCCTAAAGCATGTGGACACCCCTTCTAATGACATCAGTGAAATAGTACTGCAGATAGTTCATAACTCCTTCAGCAGAGAAATCAGATAACCGTACTTGGTTTTTTCTTCTCCTCCCTTCATTTTACTACAAATATCCCTCCTTCCATCTTCAGATCAGACTCCTTCCTTCAGTCTGAACATCTGAGTAGATCCTCCATTATCTTTATCCTCCATCACCTTCCCACCATCCAGACCTTCTCAGACTAAATGGACACAAACACAGAAGAGACGTCCCTCTGTGTGTCCATCGGTGCAGGACAGACCGAAGGAGACGCGAGAGCGAGGACAGAGAGTGGACGTGTGGAGTTCAGGATGTGTGGAGTGTGTGTCCGTGATGGAGAACTAGTAGAGACGGGGATGGAAAGTGAAGCGGTGAAGTTCATGTGGATTATTTTCAGTAGATTGTTTTTATTGGAGTTGAAGTTCGGGGCTTTAATAGTCTTTAATTCTATTAATAAGGAGTGAGATTCAGTTCACTTTCAGCACAAACAGACACTCCAAACGTCCTTCAGAGTGAGACACGGCTCACTTTACACTCTCAGTACACTCCTGTACTTTTACTTTACACCTCAGTACATTCCTGTACTTTTACTTTACACTCTCAGTACATTCCTGTACTTTTCATTTTACACTCTCAGTACATTCCTGTACTTTTACTTTACACTCTCAGTACATTCCTGTACTTTTACTTTACACTCTCAGTACAGTCCTGTACTTTTTACTTTACACTCTCAGTACATTCCTGTACTTTTTACTTTACACTCTCAGTACATTCCTGTACTTTTACTTTATACTCTCATTACATTCCTGTACTCTTTACATTACACTCTCAGTACATTCCTGTACTTTTACTTTACACTCTCAGCACATTCCTTTACTTTTACTTTACACTCTCAGTACTTTCCTGTACTGTTTTCTTTCCACAGTGGTTTGTTTGAGTAATTAGATACTAAATATAATATTTAATCACAATTAGTGCAAGTGCAAATTAAAGTGATTAATACACACAGCTGACACATATTACATTACACACACAATAATAATACACACATATCAATGGTCAATACAATATGAACACACACACCCATCACTCCCACACACACCCAGTCGGCAGGCTTGCTGTCTGAAAATGAGCTAAGAACATCCACAGGCCTGGTGCACAAAGGCCTCGAATCCCAGAGCACTGATTGCACCTTATTGAAAGAAAACAAGAAGGGATGAGCCCAGAGTGTGTGTGTGTGTGTGTGTGTGTGTGTGTGTGTGTGTGTGTGTGTGTGCATGTGCGCAGTGCAGGCGTGTGTGTGTGTGTGTGTGTGCGCAGGTGCGCGTGTAGTGTGCGGTGTGTGTGTGTGTGTGCGGGTGTGTGTGTGTGCGGGTGTGTGTGTGTGTGTGTGTGTGTGTGTGTGTGTGTGTGCTTGGACGTGTCCTCGAGTTCATCAGAGAAGGGAAAGAGCTCGAATTAGAGCAACAGGCTCTTCTCTCACTGCAATCAACGTCAGGCACTCGCAATATTTTCCCAGAACTTTCCAGAATATTTCAGAGCACTGTCGCCTTAATCCCTTGGTGCTTTTCATCCTGACCTACAGGAGCAGTGAGTAAATACAGCGGCACGTGAGCGAGCGAGGCCCAGTGTCTCTGCCCTGGAGACGAGCCTGTTTTAGCGCGGGCTAAAGAAAGGCTTTTACTGCACAGAACAAATTTATTAAAAAATTCCTGCTGGATTGAGCTCTGTGGGTGGCTCTGAATCTCCCCAACATGAGGAGATATGGACGCGCTCCAAATGATACACTCACACACACACGCTGCTCTGTTTTTACGCTCTGTCGGGACATACGTCTCCATATGGAATGATACCCCTGTACAGCTTTTCTTCAGGATTAAAGATAATTACATTAAACCTGAAATAAAAGTGTGATTCTGTGATTCATAATTAAGTGTTTAACACTGCTGAGTCAGAACTGTCTGAACGTCCCTCACAGTCATGAACTGGTGGTGGAGACGCTGTCTGGTGTCTGAATGTCCCTCCTCAGTCATGAGCTGCGGTGAGACGCTGTCTGGTGTCTGAACGTCCCTCACAGTCATGAGCTGGTGGTGGAGACGCTGTCTGGTCTCTGAACGTCCCTCACAGTCGCGAATCCGTGGTGGAGACGCTGTCTGGTGTCTGAATGTTCCTCAGCCGCGAGCTGCGGTGGAGACGCTGTTCGTGTCTGAACGCCCTCACAGTCGCGAGCTGGTGGTGGAGACGCTGTCTGGTGTCTGAATGTCCTCAGTCATGAGCTGGTGGGTGGAGACGCTGTCTGGGTGTCTGAATGCTCCTCACAGTCAGCGAGCTGGTGGCGGAGACGCTGTCTGGTGTCTGAATGTCCCTCACAGTCATGAACTGCTGGTGGAGACACTGTCTGGTGTCTGAACGTCCCTCACAGTCATGAACTGGTGGTGGAGACGCTGTCTGGTGTCTGAATGTCCCTCACAGTCATGAACTGGTGGTGGAGACGCTGTCTGGTGTCTGAATGTCCCTCACAGTCATGAGCTGGTGGTGGAGACACTGTCTGGTGTCTGAGACGGTGTTTTAGATTCTGGACTAAAACTGAACCCGTTCATGGTGGAGGGACACTAAGAAACAGAGATTGTGTCCGTATTATTCATTTATCCATCATCACCCAGTGGGACACCCAGAGACACTGTGAGACACACAGAGACAGAGACACTCAGAGACACACAGAGACACACAGATACCAGAGACACACAGATCACAGAGACATCAGAGACACAGAGACACTGGGCACACCCAGGACACAACAGGCATTAATGGCAGGAGCTTCACTGGGGACAGTGAAGATGGACATTTTTGTGTCAGAGGAGACTTGGTGTGGGGTGGGTGTTTCAGTGGGCACTGAGAGTGAGGAGTGTGTACCAGGAGGGAGTGTGTGTGTTGAATGTATGTCTGTGGGTTTGTTTTCACTGTTTGTTTGTGGAGTGAGTGTGCTAGTATGTGTTAGTGTTTGCATATTTCTGTTGTTGCTTGAGTGTGTGTGTTTGTGTGTTTAGTGTGTGTGTGTGTTTAGGTGTGTGTGTGTGTGTGTGCATGTGTGTGTGTGTGTGTGTGTGAGAGTGTGCATGTGTGCAGGTGTGTGTGAGAGTATTCATGTGTGTGCATGTGTGGGTGTGTGCTTGTGTGTGCATGTATGTGTGTATGTGCGTGTGTGTGTGTGTGTGTGTGTGAGTGTACAGTTCTGTGCAGTAGTTTTAGGCAGGTGTGTAAAACACTGTAAACAGAACACTTTCAGAATGGCATCATTTATTATCATCAATCAACAAAATGCAGTGGAATGAACAAAATAGAATCTAAACGATCAATATTTATGTGACTCACCTCTTCTTCAAAACCAGCATCAGTTCTTCTAGGTACACTCGCACACTCAAGCCTTGAAGGAACTCGGCCGGCCTGTCGTTCTAACATCTTGGAGAACTGAGCACAGATCTTCAGGATGCAGCCCCCGCATCCTTCTGTCTCTTCATGATCCAGACACACTGATGGTGTGGAGATCAGGGCTCTAAATTGGTAGAAGAAACTGATGCTTGCCTGAAGGTAAAAGGTGAAACACCAGATATTGATCTGATTTAGATTTTTCTTTTGTTCCTCACGTTGCATTTTGTAATTTGATCAAAATAAACAATCATTATTGATATTTCTAAAAGCATTCTGTTTACATTTTTCAGACACCCACTAAAAACTTTTGCACAGGATCAATATGTAGCTTGTGTGTGTGTGTGTGTGTGTGTGTGTGTGTGTGTGGTACATTTATGTACACTATGTTTTTGCAGGCTGCTCTCAGGAGCGTATCTGATTCCCTTAAAGCCACAAGTCTTATGATCTGAGCCTGAAATAAAAACATATGCATTTCACACACACACACACACACACACACACACACACACACATCGCACAAGACAAGACAAGACACATAGATTATCAATAATACATTAACATTGACCGGTCATACACCAGTCAACAATCAGAGAAAATTCCTGCACAAGGTTCCCTTCTTAATGACTGCGCTTCCGTTATTTATGTAAACGCTCACACATGCTATTTTCATTTCAGAATGACATCAGAATCCGAATAGTGGTCCCTCAGGGGTCCGTCCGCTCACTGGGTGTGTGTGTGTGTGTGTGTGTGTGTGTGTGTGTGTCGAGAGACTGGGATTGTGTTCTGGAACCTGAACTAACAGACTCAGAGCTGTACTTTAATAACCTCATTCATACGCGGAAAACAGGTAACTGCAGTTCCAACTACGACTGGCTGGAGATCAGCACTGTGCAAAAGTTCTGATCTTCTGCTTCCAGACTTGTATTTTTAACATGCTGCTGAGGAACGGTTCTCCAGATCTTCCTGAAGGAACGTGTAGTAGACTCTCTTTTCTCCACCATCTTTCACCATGCTCTCGTTGTTGATCACGCTTTACACTCCGGATCTAAAACCTCAGTAAACACGCTGTGATTTATTCAAGTGCTTATTCAAAAATATCGATTTTGTCCATGCAATTGTTCCGAATGACAGTGAATAACAAAGCAAATAAATGTAGAAAGTTTAGAAGTTTTATTTTACAATTTTAGATCATTTATCCAAACATTTTTTTCCCAGAAAATATGAAATAAAGACATCTGGCAAACTGCCAAAGCACCGCTACCATGGCAACCAGGGCATTGTAAACCACATCCCTCCCTTCCCAAAAAGCAAAGGCCGTCTTTTGCATCATAAGATCGCCGACATGTGAAACTAAACTCGAGGCTCTTCTCCAACCTGGTCCACTTGTTGGTGTCGCTCCCTTCGTTCGTTTTTTTTCCCCTCTTTCTGGAATAAAAGACTTGCGATTCGATCACGAGGTCCGCGCCCAGCGCCCAGGAAAAACAACGGCTTCGCTATTGCTTACGCTGACCTTTGACCCTCATCTGCGCCACCGACTCTGGCGCAGGCTTGTTTTTATCTGGAATAACATAATTGTAGGTAAGACTGCAGATGGAAACCGCTGATTTTCTTTCCTCCCCATGAAATCGGCCTGGCTGGACTGGGAGAGGCAGGAATGGGGAATGTTTCCACTTAACGACCAGGAAAAAACTCCCACCGGTTCTAAAACTCCTTCATCAGGATCGTGTATCAGACTCCCCATCTCGTTCTGCAGGTCTCACACAAAGCTGAGTTATTATACGCTGATATAATTGAAAGTTATAACGTTAAAAACTCAAACACTGTATTGATATTCATGGAATGTATCGCAGTCGATGGTTTAAGAGATAAACGAAGACATTTCTTCACAGCTGCAATCTGGTCCTTAGAAGTAAATTTTGTCCATATATTTACCAGTGTCTTCCTGAAGGACAGCGGCCCCAGCCAGTGGAAGGAGGAGAGGTTTATTTATTTTTTTTGGTTCCAAAGCTAGTGATTCATTATGCTCCACAAAGAACACAGTGACTTACACACACATTGTTTAAAGTCAGCCAAGTGTCCAAATAGTTAAGGCACTTTGTGGACCTCACACTCATTCAGCCGCTCGTCCTGATTAGGGCAGTGCTGAAGTCTATCTCTCATAGGGCGAAAGGCTTGGACAGGTCACCTGTCCATCATAGGACAGACACATGGACACAACCACTCCCACCTAGGGGACAATTTAGCACCTCCAGTCCCCCTGTTGTGCAGAACTTTGGACGGTGGGAGGACACCAGAGCTCCTGGAGGCACACACAGACAGGGAGAACATGTCCACTCCACACAGAAAGGACACAGACTGTCCCACCTGGGAAGGAAACCCAGGACCTTCTTGCTGTGAGGAGACACCTACTGCACCACCGTAGTTCAGGTACAGAAATCCAAAAACAGTCCACCAACTCTGAGAACTCATCACAATGAAATACAAATCTCTCCTCAGCTTTATTCCCTGTCCAGAAAACAATGACAATAAACAAAGAAACAAAAAGGAGAAGAAATATCAGAATTAAAGTGAATTAGAATATCAACAGTAACGATGATGAACTAAAAAAACAGTCAAAAAGAACAGAACGTAATAATAATGATGATGGTGTTGATGATGGCAGAAATAGTGGTGATGATGATGATGATGATGGTACTGATGATGGTGGGGATGGCAGAAATAGTGGTGATGATGATGTTGATGGTGGTGATGATGATGGTGATGATGTTGATGGTGGTGATGATGATGGTGAGGATGATGGCAGAAATAGCGGTGATGATGATTATGATGATGGTGATGGTGCTGATGATGGTGATGATGATTATGATGATGGTGATGATGTTGATGATGGTGATGATGATGGTGAGGATGATGGTGATGATAATGGTGATGATGGTGTTAATGGTGATGATGGCAGAAATAGTGGTGATGATGGTGATGGTGATGATGATGGTGATGGCAGAAATATGGTGATGATGATGATGATGATAGAAACACGATGGCAGAGGATGATGGTGATGATAATGGTGATGATGATGATGATGGTGATGATGGCAGAAATAGTGGTGATGGTGATGATGATGATGGTGGTGGTGATGGCAGAAATAGTGGTGATGATGATGATGATGATGATGATGGAGGATGATGGTAATGATTTATTTTTGGTGTATATATATTGGTAGATGATGGTGATGATGGTGATGATGGCAGAAATAGTGGTGATGGTGATGATGATGATGGTGCTGATGATGGTGGTGATGGCAGAAATAGTGGTGATGATTATGGTGATGATAATCCTTTATTTAATATTTATATCCCAATGATGTTGATGGTGGTGATGATGATGGTGATGATGATGGCAGAAATAGTGGTGTGATGATGGTGATGGGATGTTGATGGTGTGATGATGATGGTGATGATGATGGTAACATTTATTTGCATGATAATGGTGAATGATGATGATGATGATGATGGTGATCATGATGGTGGTGATGATCATGATGATGATGATGATGAGAATCATGATGATGATGGTGATGAGGATGATGGGGATGATATTGGTGATGATAATGGTGAGATGAAAGACAGACATGGCAGAAATAGTGGTGATGATGATGATGATGATGATGGTGCTGATGATGGTGGTGATGGCAGAAATAGTGGTGATGATTATGGTGATGATAATCCTTTATTTATTTATTTATAATCCCATGATGTTGATGGTGGTGATGATGATGGTGATGATGATGGCAGAAATAGTGGTGATGATGGTGATGATGTTGATGGTGGTGATGATGATGGTGATGATGATGGTAATGACATGTGGTGGGGATGATAACAGATGATGATGATGATGGTGGTGATGGCAGAAATAGTGGTGATGACGATGATGATGATGATGGTGCTGATGATGGTGAGGATGATGGTAATGATGATATATAATGGTGATGATGGTAGGCTGATGGTGATGATGCAAGAAATAGTGGTGATGGTGATGATGATGATGATAGTGGTGATGGCAGAAATAGTGATGATGATGATGATGATGGTGGTGATGGCAGAAATAGTGGTGATGATGATGATGGTGAGGATGATGGTGTCGATGACAGGATGATAATGGTGTTGATGGTGATGATGGCAGAAATAGTGGTGATGGTGGATATGATGATGATGGTGGGATGGCAGAAAATAGTGGTGATGTGATGATGTTGATGGTGGTGAAGGATATTGATGATGTTGATGGTGGTGATGATGATGGTGAGGATGATGGCAGAAATAGCGGTGATGATGATTTACATAGCTGAGAGATAAAGCACGATGGTGATGATGATTACAGGATGATGGTGATGATGTTTGATGATGTGTGATGATGATGGTGAGGATGATGTAGGATGGGAGAATAGTGATGATGGTGTTAATGGTGATGATGGCAGAAATAGTGGTGATGATGATGATGATGATGATGGTGGTGATGGCAGAAATAGATGATGATGATGATGATGGTGAGGATGATGGTAATGATGATGGTGATGATAATGGTGATGATGGTGTTGATGGTGATGATGGCAGAAATAGTGGTGATGGTGATGATGATGATGATGATGGTGAGGATGATGGTGATATGGATGATAATGGTGATGATGGTGTTGATGATGATGATGAGAAATGGTGATGATGATGATGATGATGATGATGGGTAGAGGATGATGGTAATGATGATGGTGATGATGGTGTTGATGGTGTATACAGAATAGAAATGTGATGGTGATGATGGACGATGGTGCCGATGATGGTGGTGATGGCAGAAATAGTGGTGATGATGATGATGATGATGATGGTGCTGATGATGGTGATGGCATAGTAGTGGCATGATTATGGTGGATGATAACTTTAGCTTGTTTATTTATAATCCCACATGTTGATGATGGTGATGATGATGGTAACATGATGGTGATGATAATGGTGATGATGATACGATGCAGGTGATGGCAGAAATAGTGGTAAGATGACTTGATGGATACATGATGGTGCTGATGATGGCAGATGATGGTAATGATGACGGTGATGACAACGTGATGATGGTGTTGATGGTATACTGGCAGAAATAGTGGTGATGCGATGATGATGATACAGGGATGGTGGCAAAGAAGATGATGATGATGATGATATGGTGGATATGGCAGAAATAGTGATGATGATATTGCGGAGCATATGTGTCGATGATGCAGTGATGATAATGGTGTTGATGGTGATGACAATGGTGATGGTGATGATGATGATGATGGTGGTGATGGTAGAAATAGTGGTGATGATGATGATGATGATGATGGTGATGATGGTGATGATGAAAGAAGAAGAAATACCGTTACAAACCTGTGTGCTTGAATATATATTTATATATATTTGTAAATCATGATCTGTTGAATAAATAATAGTCAGCCAGTCATTTTCTGCTGCTTGTCCCAAGCGGGGTCGCGGGGGTGCTGGACCATCCCAGCCTGCCATAGGAAGAAGGACGGGGACACACCCTGACAGGCCGCCAGCCCATTGCAGTGACAGCTAAAAATGTTTAAAATAAATACTGACTAAATGAACATAGTTTGGAAACATGATTATATGACATTTGTCATTACTCGATGCTTCTTATAGAATGTAAAATAATCAGAATAATAAATGTTAAAATGTAAATGAATCAAAATCAAATAAAAAAACTTTACAAAGTTTCAGAAATGTGAACGCTAATTTCAAACCGCTATGTTTGAATGTGTGAGTGTGTGAGGCGCTGTGAGTGAGCTTGCTGTCCGGGCTGATGTGGACGGGTCGGCCGGTCTCTCACCACAAACACTGTTTGAGTTTTAGACTCTCGTGTTTCGAGGATCTGAACGACGAAGCCACACGGTCGGAACGAAACCCCTGACGACAAAACAATAACTCCAGAAAAGAAAACAACCAATAAACTAAACCTAAAATAGATGACTTAACTCAGAGTAGACAAAGGACACAATTCAGACTCAGGACATGGAGCTTTCTTAGGAAAAGTTAAAAACCATCATTTTCAGAAATTACAAAAAAGTAGAACACTTTCCTCCAAAATGACTCTGTCAGAAACCACCATGGGCTGGCAGAGAGAGAGAGAGAGAGAGAGAGAGAGAGAGAGAGAGAGAGAGAGAGAGAGAGACAGAGAGAGAGAGAGAGAGAGAGAGAGAGAGAGAGAGGAGACAGGAGAGAGAGGAGAGAGAGAGAGAGAGAGAGAGAGAGAGGAGAGAGAGAGACAGAGAGAGAGAGAGACAGAGAGAGAGACAGAGAGAGAGAGAGAGACAGAGAGAGAGAGACAGAGAGAGAGAGAGAGACAGAGAGAGAGAGAGAGAGAGAGAGAGAGAGAGAGAGAGAGACAGAGAGAGAGAGAGAGAGAGGGAGAGCAGAGGAGAGAGAGACAGAGAGAGACAGAGAGAGAGAGAGACAGAGAGGAGAGAGAGAGAGAGAGAGACAGAGAGAGAGAGAGAGAGACAGAGAGAGAGAGAGAGACAGAGAGAGAGAGAGAGACAGAGAGAGACAGAGAGAGAGAGAGACAGAGAGAGAGAGAGAGAGAGACAGAGAGACAAAGAGAGAGAGAGAGAGAGAGAGAGAGAGAGAGACAGAGACAGAGAGACAGAGAGAGACAGAGAGAGAGAGAGAGAGAGAGAGACAGAGAGAGTAGAGTAGAGAGAGAGAGAGACAGAGAGAGACAGAGAGAGAGAGACAGAGAGAGACAGAGAGAGAGAGAGAGAGACAGAGAGAGACAGAGAGAGAGAGAGAGAGAGCAGGTATAACTTTTTTTCTTTCTTTTTTTCAAACATGTTTCAGGTGTTTAGAACTTTAAGAAGAGTCTCTTCACAGCAGGACGGCACAAAGCTGACATTCTGGTTTTACCAGTGTGTCCAGTTGTGAGTTCAAAGTGAAAGTGACTATTCTCGCTATTGTGAAACACAGCACAGTGAGACACACAACGAAATGACACGCCTGCATTTTACCCACACACAGCAGGGGGCAGCTATTTAAAACCCCCGGGGAGCAGTGACAGGACGGCACTGCCTATGGTACCTTCAGGGCAACTTACTGGTCTGGGAAGGTCAAACCTGACACTCTTCTGCCCTCGCCAACTCCCTAACCAGTAGGACACCACTGCGCCCCTGTCTTTGATGTCTGGATGGTCAAAGCCAGTCAAACCCACATTAAAAGGCAGTGAAGAAGATAAAGTGTCTCTGTCCTCGTGTCCCCTCACAGACTAAAGCAAACATGAGAAAAGGAAAAGAACGAATGTGATAATGGCGTATTGGACACTCGCTGAGTTCCCTCTCCAACTCCCAGTTCCTGCCAGGCTGTACCGTGTCGGAAATCTGGCAACCTAGGTGCCTAGGTTGGCAAAACACACACACACACACACACACACACACACAGTAAAATATCAAACACTGCAATTTTTTTGTACAACGTCATGATCGCATATCAGGAGTTTTCATTACTTTTTTGGAAATTAACGATAAACACTTGAAGCTAAAGACGTGGGACTTGCTTGAGATTTGAAAGATAAGACTAAAGACTTGTCTGAGACTTGGCGGTAAAGACCTGTGATTTAGAGATCAAGATGGGACTCGCTTGAGTTTTGGATGTTAAGACTTGAGTCTAGAAGGTAAGGCTTGAGATTTACATGATCTGAGGTTTAGACAAGATCACTGTGATTAGAAGTTAAGACTTTACCTTGAGACTCATCGCTGTTTAGATGTTTAATCATGATCTGCTTACCTATCACTGTTTATATCATCTACTGCGATAGAATCAAAAAATATTCTTTTCTTCTGCTTATTTAGTTCTTTTTCCTTTTGCTGTTCGTTTGATTGTTTCTCTTTCCTGCTCTAACAGCAGAACTCTCCAACGAGCAGTGTTGTTATGACTAGCTAATCGTTCGATTTGAATGATTTGCTGTTTTCAGTCTGTAAAGCACGATAAATCACCAGATTCAAAAGTCCATCTGCCGTGGCCGTGAGCAGCTAAATTCGGGATAAGAGGAACTTGATAGAAGATAAAACCTCATCCCTCCACTCTTTCTCTCCTTGCCGTATTTATCAGTCTGTGATGATGGGTTATTCATGACTAACAGGTTTTAACCTTGAGCTGATTCTATGGACGGCCCGACACATTTCCCTGTGATTAGAGAGACACTTGCTGATAAGTTAACGATGAGCAGAAGGTCATCATTTGTGATGGAGAACTAGTAGAGACGGTGATGAAAGTGAAGCGGTGAAGTTCATGTGGATTATTTTCAGTAGATTGTTTTTATTGGAGTTGAACTTCGAGGCTTTAATAGTCTTAATTCTATTAATATGAGTGAGATTCAGTTCACTTCAGCACAGTACAGACGCTCCAGACGCCTCAGAGGAGACACACTCGCCCTTTTCACTTACTCCCTCAGTACACTCCTGTACTTTTACTTACACTCAGTACACTGTACTTTTACTTTACACCTCAGTACACTCCTGTACTTTTACTTTACACTCTCAGTACATTCCTGTACTTTTTTTACACTCTCAGTACATTCCTGTACTTTTACCTTTACACTCTCAGGACATTCATGTACTTTTACCTTTACACTCTCAGTACATTCCTGTACTTTTACTTTATACTCAGTACACTCCAGCACTTTACTTTACACTTCAGGACATTCATGTACTGTTAATTTTACACTCTCAGCAATATTCCTGCATTTCTTTTACTTTACACTCTCAGGACATTCCTGTACTTTTACTTTACACTCTCAGTACATTCCTGCACTTTTTATTTTATACTCTCAGTACATTCCTGTACTTTTTACTTTACACTCTCAGTACATTCCTGTACTTTTGCACTTGTTCTGAGTAAAGTAGTTGAATCTGTAGTTCTACTTTTACAGAGTATTTTGCACAAGTATTTGTACTAAATGTAGAGGGCAGACTGGATTCACTTTTTGCAAGCTCTGCTAAAGATCAGAAGCAGCTCACATGAAGTGAGTGATTGTATGTAAATGAATGAATTGCTGGTTGCAGTTTTGATGAACGGGGCTCTGTAGCCGTTGGGTCCGAGGTTCGAGGATCATCAGCCTGTGTGGATTGTGGGGCACCAGTGATTTTTTTTCCACACATCAAGATCAAGTTTTGAACCCGACTACAACAAAGACTCAGTTTACCTCTACAATTCGACAGCTGAGGCATTTCGCCGCCTTGGCCCCGAGACAGACCCTCACCCCCTGCAAAGAGCCAATTGGTTCTCCACTCCACCAAGCCTGGGGGCCAAAAGCAAACCCAGAAGATCTGCCTCGACCACCTGACGCTGTTTCCAGCGAGTCCCTAATTCAATCACCCGGTGTAAGATGGCAGGGTGAATTTTAGAGTGACCACAGTGTTTGTTTTGATCCGCTGCACTGAAAAGAGACCCTCTGAGCCATTATGGGCTTTAAAAAGCTGGGTTACTTATTATGTATAAAAATAGAGGCGCTGGTATCGAAGGGAAAACAGGCCCAGTAGCAGCTGGATATGGAAACGTTCGGGCTCCGTTGCCAACACTCGTCTCCTGTCACCCAACACAACCATCTCTTTGTGAACAATTCAACATAAAGACGACTTTTATTTTCCCATGTTGGGGAGAAAGGTGCAGGAATTTTAATGGCGGCGTGTTCTGAGTTATAGTTTGTTTTCGTGACGTTCCTCAAGCCCCCGACTCTGAGACGATGGCACTAAATTCCCCCCATCGTCACCTTAATGAGCCACTTTTTCATTTTCCTGCTTCAAAATTCGCCGATGCTGCTGATGAATTAACGAGCGCCCGCCTTTCCAAAACCAGCCCGTTTTTCTCTGTTAGCGATGCAAAAACACTCCCCTCCAGACATTCGAGCTTAACTAAATATCTCTACCATCGAGACGCTGGCCGGGGTCAGGAAACGTCACCTGAGGGTCCGTGTCAGTGAACCGCATTAAAGGAGTTTTTAATTTCCAGTCGGCCGCAGACTCTGGCAGGAGGGAAGAACTGCGGACGAGTGCCTTCGCTGAGGTTTATTTTTATAAGGCAATTAGCAGCTGACCGTATCTCGTTGAGGCTCATTAAAACTGAAAGGAAATGGCTGGGTATAAACTTTGAGAACAATAACCAAACTAATCATAAAAATGAAAACAATATTAAAATAAAACTAAAAAATAATAGTTATAATAATCTCTTACTGACATACAAGATACTCACTGATACAAATATGTTTTATATATTATTCTAAATGTATGCTAATTACATAATTATATTAAAGGCAAAGTAACATTTAGGCATTTCTGATACGTTAAATAAGGTAGATTAAAAACTAAGTTTTAGTTTAATTTGAAGGATTAAAACTATGCTTCTCTCCTCTCTCTCTCTGGGTGTGTAGGGGGGTCCTCCCTCTCCCCCATCACTCAGCAGAACTGTCCTCTCTCTCTCTGGGTGTGTAGGGCGGTCCTCCCTCTCCCCCATCACTCAATAGAACTGTCCTCTCTCCCTGGGTGGGTGAGTGGGTGGGTAAGGCGGTCCTCCCTCTCCCTTATGGAAAGTGGGAAAGCTGATTATCTGCTGAACTCATTAGAAGCCAAACAGGATAAACAGGCTTGTCCTCTGGAGACACGCTGTCCACTCAGACATGGAAAATACACGCGATGGTGTCCTCATATCGGCTCTCCCCAGTCTGAGAGATCACGGAGGGCTTTGGCCAGCGCTGCCGAGTATCCGGGAGATGGATGGGATGTGACGGGACGGAGGCTGGACAGGCTGGAACTGTCTCTAAAAGAGACGGATTCCAGGCACCCTTGTCGCTGAGGTAAAACCTCGGATCCGCTCGGAGCCCTAAATGTTTGTAGGGAATGTTCCATCTGCATATGATCGAGACGCTCCAGGAATAGTTTGCAGAACCCTTGAAGTGTGTGTGTGTGTGTGTGTGTTTAGATTTAGAGTGGCTTTAAATCTATTGGCAGAGGAATCCAGTCATTGTTTCATCTGCGTTATGTCTTGACTTTGTTGACCTTTTCATTTCTCTTCAATCTGTAGCCTCTGCCATGACGGGCAACAGAGTTAAATTGTTTACTTTTTGGGTTTCGTTGTGTTTATTGTTGTTTACTTGTTGTTTTTCTTGTGCTGTGACTTACAGACAAAGTGAGTAGAGTTCAGATCAGTCAGTGAAAGATGAGTGGCTGAAAACATTCCTCCGTTCCCGTCGGTGTCTGTTCTATAGAATCAGAACGGGACGGATTTTTTTAGTGGAGGCGTATGTGGGACGCTTCTGAAACAGAATCAAATTGGGCTTTTCCACTGGTGCCTGGAACTGAGCCATATCCTAGTCACTTTCACTTTCCACTGTTTAGGATCCAGTGATAACGAGTTTTAAACCTAATGAGACGATTGGTTCCTCTTTAACGCTGTGCTTCATGGAGGTGCTGACTGTTGTTTTTGCGCTGTTAGATGGTTACTGAGTTTGTTTGGCTTTCAGAAACAGGAACCATCTAGACCACAAACCCAAAACAAAAATCTTTTTCAGCATCTTCATTTCTGTTTTTCAAGATTCAAGACCCAGAGCAACTTCCATTTTCTGCTTTCAGGGATAGTCTCCCCGGAGCAACTTGGGGTATTTGCTCAGGTTCCCTGGACTGGAGGTGAGATTCCAACCTGCGACCTCTTGGTCCATATTCTTCCACTAGACCACCAATGAAACCATTTCCAGGTTCTTTTCCAGCTTCTCCATTCCTACTTCTGTGTCCTCACAGACTGAAACATTCAACAGACACTCAACATAGAGTACAAAATTGCCAAGTAAAGGTTTTTAACCAATGGCAGTAATACCAACATCCAGACTGTAGAGGGAAACTTCATGCTTTGAGACCTGCTAGCAAGAACCATGCTAGTCTGGTTCTAGATCGGGTGTGGTTCCTTCAAATGTAAATGATTGATAACGTAAGGCTCAGTTCACAGCTCTTCAATCAGCATCTAGCCCACCTTGCAGCCCGTGGAGTTACGTTCCTTTTATAGCATTACAGTAGACGCTTTCTCCAGAGCGACTTCCATTTCCTAAATTCAGGGACAGTCTTACAAGGACTGGGATCTCAACCTGCAACCTCTTGGTCCATAGAAGAGTCTCTTACACTGGACCACCACCCGAACTGTTTCCAGGTCTGGGTTTTTTCCAGCTTCTCCATTTCTGCTTTTCAAGATTCAAGATTTACTGTCCTATGAAATGTGCAATGAAATTCTTAATTAACACTCAAAATAGTGCAAAATAGTACAAAAGTGCAAAAAAAAGAAAAGGTTTTCCACCAATGGCAGCGACCCAAACCATCCGATTGCAGACACAGTGTTCATGCCTTGGGACCTGCTAGCAAGAACCACACCAGTCTGGTTCCAGCTCGGGTACGGTTCTGGGTTCGGCTCGGCTGTAAATCTACAAACAACAACCCAATGTACAGAACCTGCTGACAGTGCTGGTCTCCATCAAGCGGGACCAGGACTCCTGAGCACAGAAATGAAGACATCTTGAAGTGTCTGCAGAAAGCATTTAGTCTCGGTGTGTCAGCGAAAGCCATCTTCAGCCAAATCAGCTCCCGTGTTTGTTTTGAGTGAGCGGTTCCGCTCTAATAAGCTGGAAAGTTCATGTGCTAATCGCCCCGGTGTGATTTCCCATTTTTCCGTGTGTGGTCCGTCATAATTGTTCCACCACACCGTCCAGACAATTATGAAGTATATAATAAATCCAGGGAGGAAAGTCTCATTAAACAGGTAAAATTATTTAGCTACAGTCAGAGCTTTTTTATTATTACCTTAACAATCCCAGCCCTAATTATTTTTCCCCTTCCTCCCCCAGTCTGGGGGCACAGTGACTGAGGCAGCATCTGGGTCAAGGCCTTTGGTCGGGGCATAAAAGGTGGCATGGCTGTTTCATGCCAGTTTTCAATAATTGTCCTCTGATATGCGCTTAAACAGAGTGGAAACAGTCCCTTCTAGAGAACCGGAATAGTCTGCATGGTGGTGAATGGAACCGAACATCAGCATGCCTGATGCCTGAGCTGTTGTTTTAAAGAAGAAAAAGAAGAAGAAGAGTGATTTAGTGCAGATTCATCATTTAACCGCTAAAACCATCCCATATAAAAACCCTAAAATAAATATTATTAGAATAAAAACGGAATGAAATGCACTGTATGGTTCCGTTTAAAGGACAATTTCCCCCATTTTTTAATTCCCCCAAATTAAGTGAGTCAGGAAGTCAGAGGAACTTTGATGTCAGAACCGTCCCCAGTGTGTGTGAACGGAACCAGACAGCTGAACGTCCCTCACAGACATGAACTGGTGGTGGAGATGCTGTCTGATGTCTGAGACGGTGATTCTGGATTCTGGACTAAAACTGACTCAGTTCAGATGGACTTTTTTACCACCCTGACGTCTGTTGTGCGAACGTGAGTTTGCGTCACCCGCAGAATGTTCGGTCACCCGCTGCTAAAAGAATGGCTCTGAATGAGGTCTAGTGATCCAGAATAGTGTGTTCACACCTTTACACAGTCCACTTCACTTTATTGCCAAGTGTAAACCCAATTACTGCCCAGATATTTTAGAGTTTTAGAGTTTTAAAGTGTTTTCCTGGCTGCTATCATTCTTGTGTTCTGCCTCCAGCAGCAGCAAGGGCAGGCCTGTGTTCATGTGTTTATTCGGATCCTGCTGCTTCCAGACAGTGAAGCTGAGCCCAGAATCCACTCAGTCTAATTGAGCTCCAGGGTTGGATTTGTGGGCCTGATCAGCATGATGTTCTCCCGTCTGTTCTGTCCGTCATGTTCAGCAGTGATCAGACTAAGCTCTGAATTTGACACACCAGGACACGAGTTCTTACGGCTATTCATGAGCCTATGTGTGTGATACGTCTGTCTATGTCTGCTGCTGTTCCTGTGCCGGACTGAAGGATTTCTCCCCGGTGAGGGGCTGATCTTTAAAGCAATTTCCTTCGAGATCAATAAAGCTTTTCTGATTCTGATAAACCGATGCAAATTTGTCCTTATGAGCTTCTGCCTGCATGACTGGAGAACATTCAGTACCAGCATGCACCCCACAGTTGACATAAATATGATGAAAGTCCTCACTATTTAAAGGATTAGAGGACAGTAGTGTGACCAGCTCCAATGTTATACGGGTAGGAGACAAAAAGTGAGAAGAAGTGAGACTGAGCTGGTTTGCACATGTCCAGAGGAGAGACGAGGAGTATATCAGGGGAAGGGTGTTGAGGATGGAACTGCCAGGAAAGAGGACCAAAGAGGATGCAGGGGGACGGTGTGGAACAGGAAGAGGAACAGGACAGGAAGACATGGAGTGGAGACACCTGAAAAAAGGATCCTGCCACATGTACACAATTCTATACAGGACATGTCTGATGTAAAGTGAGAGTGAAGTGAAAGTGACAGTTTGTCATTGTGAGATGCTAAAGAGCTGTAAAGGACTTTCTCCTTTCTAAATAAAACTTTTACAGTCAGAACTTTGACTCACAGCCTGGAGACCAAGGCAGGGTCCACATATTAGCCTGTTAGCTACATACAGACCTTCCTGCTATGTTTAGCTAGCCTGTTAGCTAGCTAATTAGCCTCAATTTAGTTAAGAAAAGAAGTTTAATTTCATGGGTTACGTTGCTCACACTGACACAGAGCATCCTCTGTTTTATAACAAACACTGGTGAAGGAACCTCCACCGAGGTCAAAGGTCATCTTCTTCATCTCGTTTGGGTCAGGTCACTGCTATGCAAACAGTGATGTCACACCTGCCTCTGTGACCTTCCATCACCATGGCGACGCTCGATAATCAAATTGCGTTTGGTCGTCGTGTGCGGTTTGGCTAATCCAGACCTCATGGCAGGGCCTAGCGGGGGTAACGCTGGAGCAGAAACAGTGGCAGCTTCTCGCATGACCTCAAGCTCTTCTCCATGCGTCTCACTTCATCAATCAAGCACGACTACGGCGAGCCAGGAGGAGCAAAGATGGAACAGCAGTGAAGCTCCTGATCCAGGACTTCTGGGTTTGATTTTATTTAAAATTTTATTTATTCATTGACAAAACATGCTTTCCAGATAAAATGCAGGTGTGTGTGTGTGTGTGTGTGTGTGTGTGTGTGTGTCTTTTTGTTTTGCAGGCAAGAGTCCAAGGATTGGAATGTGATGCCCTAGTCATACATAAGTCTCACTATGGTTACATGTATTCCTCTTTTTTTTTGGTGAGGGAGCGTCTAAACGTCTGTTGCTTCTAAACGAGTTCTAAAATGAAGTGAAATAATGCTTGAAGGACTCAAACTCCACCACTTTGTCTCTGAACATCCGATCGGATCCACCGGAGAGTCTGAACACACACTGGTCCCAAACGAGCTTCAGTTTAAACAGAACCAACAAACAGTTCAACATCTGCTTTATGTGACCACAGCTGGTCTCTACAACGGTCTGTTCTTTATTTGTAGCTTTAGATGAAAATAATCCCAGATATCCAAGACTCCACAGGTTCTCCTGGGAGGAACCATCCAACCAGGCAAAGGAACATTCATATGGAGTTCTTAATGTTGGAGAACCAGCTGCACATGGTTTTTTGAAGAGCCTCTCAAAGGACTGATATGAATTAAAGAGCGCTTGTAGTTTAGCCTGGAACGACGTAAATGTTTAGTGGGGATTTAACGCTGATTCAACCGTTTCGCATTAAGCCACCATTCCTTTATTAATGTGCGAAAGCACGGCTGTAACCCCGACACCGAAGCCCTCCAGCCAGCGCCGTGATGAATGAGTCTATAATGGAGTTATGAGTTAATGGGTTCTCAGGCTTCCAGGCTTGTTTCTGTTTCGGGGGCCTTCTTGCCGGGCGGCTGGAATGGCTGGTCGGCGGGGGGTCCTGTCGGGAGGTTGGCGTCTCACTGCTTTAGCTGTGGTTCCTGAACTTGTTAACATATGCGTGATGTGGGTCTCCTTAAGAGTTGATTAGCTTGCTAAGCTGTGGAGGAATTTCTGCATTGTCCAAGATTTGCTCCATCAAACAAGGAAACAGCAGTTCTTTAAGTGATACATGAAAGTCAAAGTGACAACCCTTGTCATTGCGAGGTCACAGCACAGCACACAGTGAACCACAACGAAATTGGACCACTGCGTTTAACCCATGCAAACACTGTGCAGCTATTGAACACGCCCGGGGAGCAGTGACAGGGACGGTACCTTGCTCAAAGGTACCTCAGGGCAACCTACTGGTGAGGGAATCGAACCCACAATCTTCTGATGTAGGGGCAACTCCCTCACCACTAGACCACCGCTGCCCCCACCTTTAGCTTTACCACCTTAATGATCACACACACGCAAAAAACTGGGATGAGTAACCTCAAACACATTCTACTCTAAAACAGAAATCACTCCAGAATGAATCAAGTGCTTTCAAGCATCCACTCTTTATTTCCTCCAGAAGATGCACAAATACTTCAATAAAGGTGAAAAGCAGAAGTACTGATTCAACTACTTTATTCGGTAGAAGTAAAAAAAAAAAAAGTACAGAAATGTATAAAAGTGCCTCTTTTTCTACAGAATTGCCTCCACTTTTGCCTCATTTTTAAAAAGTCACTTTATTAAAACCTCCCACTTTGTTGCTTTCAGAAACCTTTGACTGATTTTTTTTTTCTGAAAGTGTGTTTTTTTAGTTTTCCTCCTGCATAGGCACTGCTGTTTGTTCGGCTGCTGTATTTCAGACACTGTTCTGCCCCCTAGTTGGGCTAGTAGTTGCTGGATGTGTTTTGTTACTGTCCACCAATGGCGTTGCTCAAAAATAGACAATATTGTGCAGCATAGGATCAAATCACAATCAGAAATCTATATTTATCTCCTTGCTTGGTGTACCATTACTTAGCTTTGATTATCAGGAGATATTTTTCATTAAATTATCACGTTAATAAACACGTCTCTTTATCGGCCCCACTCTGTAACAGTTGGTCTTCATCTAGGACTCATAACTTTTGTTCGCCTGGCTTGGCTTGGTCTTTAGTGCCCAGGAAGGGCAACGGCGGCCCTGTTTCTGCAGCACCCTCGACACGAAAGATCCCGTTGTGCTCTGTTTTTCCTTTAACCCTCCCTGAAACGAATGTTTATGGCACATTTCCACTTCACTCTGCCCTGATGAGAGCGCCGAGACTTTATGGGAGTAAATTCACGAAGAAAACCTCAGGAACCAGGACCACCAAGATTAACGCAGCTCAGGCTGAAAAGAATACGCCTCCGCCGGCCAACTTACACCTAATGCCTTTCAGTAACGCGGGAGGAACATAAATTCACATTCTCTCTTAAATTAGACATGCTCCTTTACCGCAGAAGGGCCAGGCTTGCTGCATTTTGTTTTTTCAGCGCTCACATTTGAGGAGCCCAGCTTTTTCTTCCAAGGATACCGACAAGAAACTAAATCGCTACGCTTTGTTAAATAAGTACAGTGAGCTTTTTTCACCCATTATTCAGCACACAAGGGGCCTGCCGAACTGGAAAAATCCCATTCAGCCTGAAGAGCCCAAAACTAATATCACAAAACATGCATTTACAGTGTAATTCATTTCCAACGATTTATAGCTGTGAACGGTTGGATGTTCATGGTGTTTGACAACCATGCTTTCCGACCTGGGATCAAAGAAATTAGTGGTCAAATATATTCAGTTTGAGGCTGGATTGTAGCGCTCCTGAAAGGACCGCCCCCTTCTGGACTAAAAAGTAAAGCGCAGAGCTTCCGAGATGTTTAAAAGTGAAAATGAAAGTGACTGTTAGCCATCGCGAACACACAGTGAACCAAACCAAATGCATCCTCTGTATTTAACACACACACACACAGCTGTCCAGCAGGGGGCAGACATATCCAACACCCAGGGAGCAGTGATGGGGACGGTACCTTGCTCATGGATCGAACCCATTTCAAAATATCCAAATGATCAACAATTAGTAACAAAAAACAGGAAATTTGCTCACTTTGTCTCTGAACAGTCCTAACCTGAGCTAACAAATCTCAGCATCATTAACTCACTATCATCTCCAACCTGTGTAACATAACTGGTCTCACTAACGTCCTGTAAACTTACCCTTTCACTTTTGCTGGTCCCCGTCTGTCTCAGATCACTCCTGTCACTCTTCTCCCCACACTGCACCCTGCCTGCACTCTCTTTTCCTCCTCTTTTCCACACTTGCCGTTACTCTGAACTGTCCACCCCGAGCATTTAAACTCCTCCACCTTCACCTCCTCTGCTCCCTCCATCCTCACCACTCCTCACTTTCATTCACACTCATGCTTTCTGTTTTACTATGTCTAAAAATGGCAGAGGTTTTCTTTCACTACATGCCAACCAGTCTTGGGATGGTCTGTTCTGGCCAAGCCTGAGCTCATTTGTGGTTGGTGGTTAGGTGGCCTTGTTTAGAGGTAAGAGTGGTTTGACAGGTCAACATGTCCACAGGTCAAGGATTCACACCAGCTGCAAACATTCAAAGGGATGTAATGAAGGTAAACACAGGCAGGAGGACGTTAAAGTATAACTAGGCTGAAATGGGCAGCGTCCCGGCACCAGCTGGGCCGAATACAATGGGCTCTTAAACGGGCTAAACGACTCTAACTATGCATTCCACAAACAGGGACAAAACTGGTCCAAACGGCGACGATTTAAGCACTCATGCACCATCACCTCCGTCGGCCTGTAAAGCAGTCTTTATTTGAGTCAGGAGTGGGAGCTGGGTGGAATTAACGTCTGAGCTGCCGTAACGCTGAGCTAGCCGGCCCCCAATTATGGCTCCAGCTCGTCACAAGGCCGTGAACAGGCCTAACGAGCTGATTGCCTCCAGATGCCCCGACAAATATCGTGTCCGTGAGGGCGACGTTGGGAGGCATCTTGTTTCAGCAGCAAGACGGGAGTGCAGGAGCGCAGCCCTGGTTCACCCACTCGGGTGTTTATTCGTCCTCAGCCTTGTCACAGACTAAACGGTGGAAGGACTCAGGAAGACCAAGTTCCACCCTGAGAATCTTTTCCATGAGAGGATCTGACTCCGCTGAGATGGGTGGTAATGGCTGTTTCAACAGGAAAGCACATCCAGGCTAAAACCAATATTGTGTTTCCATGTTTCCTGCCATTATAAGGCTGGAAGTTTGATGGGCGACGGCTTGTCAGATCAACGGTTCATGGAGAACCACCACCAGCAGCCGGTCAAAGGAGCACACACACATTCAAACTGTGTCGACCTGAATGAACACTCGTTATGTTACCTTGCAGAAACGAGAGTGTTGTGCATTTTAATGTGACAAAATGCAACAGGAAACGTATCCATATATGAGTTACTGCCAGACAATCAGAAAATACAGAGAATATATACAGTCAACAGGAGAATATATCGTAAACAAGTCAAATATAAAATATATAGTCTGTATATATATACACAGACTTTTCAAACAGGAGAAAGAGGCATGAAACAAGAAAGTGAGACAAAGATGGAAACAAAATGAAAGAAGAGGAAAGAATTTTACACGCACATATATATACATATGGACAGAATTAAGACATGAATCTATTAGAGGGACAGCTGAGGTTGGACAGTTTGAAGACACAATGAGAACAGTCAGACTGTGTTGGTTTGGTCATGTCCAGAGGAGAGACGAGGAGTATATCAGGAGCAGGATGGAGCTTCTAGGAAAAGGAAGAACAAAGAGGAGGCTTACGGATGTGGAGAGAGAGGACATTCAGGTGTGAAAGAGAAAATAGAGGACATGGAGATGGATGATCCACTGTGGAGACACAACTAACAGAGCAGGCTGTTATACACACCACACATTCAGTCAATACAGCACTCAGAGCACTTTCATACACCGCCAGTGGACTTCGTGACTGGAGCCCCACTTTGCTGCCGCTTTTGTTAGTTTGCTGCTCATTGACTTTCCCCCAGGTCTACAGGAAGGAAAGCACAGAACGTCCCATTAAAGCTGTTTTTGAATGAGAGGAGACAAAAAACACTGGCAGGACAAAGCAATGCCCCAAATCTAACCTGGAACTGCAAGAATATATGTTTTAAATAATTTCCATCTCATGGCCAAATGGCAAATCATTTCTGTCCCTGGTGGTGCTCATCCTACATCAACCAGGCCAAATCAAAACCACAGTCATTTGGTTTCTAAAACCTCTTTTCATTTAAATTGTCAGTTTCAAATATTTGACTGACAGGGAGTCGCCACTCCCACGTCCGTAATTTCAGCTGAATGGAGTTCTCAGACCTCGTAATTGGATCTGAGGTCGCTCGGCGCTTGCATGTGTACAAACTCTTGGGGTTTGCTTACTTAGCAGGGCCGACAAACAGCGGCGGTACATTTACACCCTCAACCTCCGGTCCCAGTGCGACTGCTGACGGCCTGACCGCCATCCTGCTCTAACCCTTCCAGAGACTTTCATCCATCAGGAGCCACGACCCCACGGTTAACACGGTCCCCTCACAGCCAGAAGGTCACGGGTTCGAATTCCAGTCTAACCTCTGGGTGTGTGTATGACCTGTGATGGACTGGTGAGCTGTGCATCGCATTTATTCACCTCTCCCCCAAAGAAGACTTGATATACGATTATATATACTCTCTTTATACAATATAAACACTCTCACTGACTGTATATACAGTATATACACTCTCACTGACTGTATACACAGTATATACACTCTCACTGACTGTATATACAGTATATACACTCTCACTGACTGTATACACTCTCACTGACTGTATATACAGTATATACACTCTCACTGACTGTATACACTCTCACTGACTGTATACACAGTATATACACTCTCACTGACTGTATATACAGTATATACACTCTCACTGATTGTATATACAGTATACACTCTCACTGACTGTATATACAGTATATAAACTCTCACTGACTGTATACACTCTCACTGTATATACAGTATATACACTCTCACTGACTGTATACACTCACTGATTGTATATACAGTATATAAACTCTCACTGACTGTATACACTCTCACTGTATATACAGTATATACACTCTCACTGACTGTATACACTCTCACTGATTGTATATACAGTATACACTCTCACTGACTGTATACACTCTCACTGATTGTATATACAGTATATACACTCTCACTGACTGTATATACTAGTAGTGAGTGAAGTGTAAACCACAAGGGGGAAATGATCTGAGGACCTAAGTCA
>JABMDN010000826.1:0-17291 GCA_017165825.1 Hepsetus odoe | reverse complement strand
GATAGATAGATAGATAGATAGATAGATAGATAGATAGATAGATAGATGGATGGATAGATGGATGGATGGATGGATGGATGGATGGACGGAGTCCATCTACTTATGTAGTAAGTAGTACTTCAGGTAGTATGGTTCAATCCTATGGGATGAGTATTTTGAGTTTTCCTAGCTTCCTTTTTTTCCCAATGTTTCTCAAACACAATGACCCCATTTCCCTCTCTATACATCTGTACTGTTAAGTCAGACCCTAAAATAATAACTTTAATAAAATGCTTAGACCCCAAAGAGTAAAACAAACAAAAAACAGTCCTCTAGGTCTGATTTTGAATTTTAAAAGAGATTTAAAGGTGTAGTACTGTAATACTGAGAGCGTAAGGAGATTGCATTGAAGTTGACTCAATGGTTTAACTTTAGGCAGCTCTACTTTAGACAGACAATCAAAAGCAATTAAATATTTCTAACTCATATATGACATCTATACATGACCTTATCTGGCTGAGATCTAAAGATGCTCTAAAGAATCTGACAACTTAAAATATTAGCCTGCTATATCTCATAAACTATATAAAACAAAAAGAGGAACAATGAAGGAGAGAAAAGAAAAAAAAATTCTTGCACTTCCTTCTATCAATTACATCTGGAGCTTGGGAAACGTCAGGTTCTTCTGCTCCCAGAATTATGGAAATGTTTGAAAGTGTAGAGTGACTCTATAACCTGCTCTTCACAGAGAGAGCTCCCTAATTATGTTCGTTTAAATGAAGGCTGCTGACAGCGTGAGGTGTGCCGGAGCGACACACAGCCATAGACGATGTGCAGGAATGTCGTGACACTGTGTCCTGGGAGGTTAACGGCACCCATCTGCGGCCAGCACCAAGACGTCTAATTTGCTGGCCGAGTAGAAATTTCAGTCGCTTTTTACACCCATTTAGCTGCAATGGCTGTCAGCCCTCTGCGATGGAGCTTCGCAACTTTTCACAGGCCTCTGGGTCCTGGAGAGAGGCTTAAAAGGCTGTAATTAAAGAGTGCAGTGTGCAAATGACAAACTCCAGTTATGACATGCAGGAGGAACAAGAGAAGCCTCTGACACTGAGAGGACAGGTAAAACTGGTGGAGGAGCAACAATGAGCTTAAAGGGACAGTGTAATAATTTGTGATTATTCCTTAGAGAGTATAAACAGTTCTATTTTTTCATGAAATTTGTCTTTGAGAATGAAAGGTCAGTCCTCTATAAAGAATGCGCACAAGAAATTGATGAAATGCATTCAATCTGTTGGCAGCACCAGTTTCCTAAATCCATGAAAGTAACTATGAAAGTCTGTAAAAGAGTTCTTTGGATAATATGGGAGAAGCACTTTTTGTGTCATACATTTTACACCAATCAAAATATAGTCCAAAACTACACAGTTAGTTTATTATTTTGTTCTTTGTTACAGTGGCGTTGTGGCAGGGATTTACAGTCCAAAACATTTATTTAAATAAGGTTTTCTGACAACAACCGTGGCGACAGTGGAGACAGTTGTAACGATGTGCCTGTTAAGCAAGAAGCAAAAGAAGATGCAGTGTTGTAGATGGCAGTGGTCTGTGCAGCTGTTAAATACATTAGAGGTGTGTTTCAGATCTCCCCTTCAAATAATTATAGCATTAATTTATTGTATAATGATTGGCTACACTGCCCCCTTGTTTTATGCTGCCACTGCTCCGTTTTATCTATTTCTTTTCTGAAAATGTGCACAAATATGAACAGAAGGCTCGGGATCATAAATTAGCCTTAAGATCAAAAAGATGACAAGCATTTCAGAGACTGTGAAACAGGAGCCTCTTTTAGGCCAGTGCTGTAACACTAGCTTTTTAGCTAATAATGGCTTGGAAACATACAAAAATACCTCAACAAAAACACAGCGCGATGCAGGTAATGCAGAGCGAAGCTTTCATTTAAATCTACTTGTATAATGCATCATCTCCTCGCCAATTAAACACAAATTGTCTTGTTATTGAAGGTGCGAGGCAGACATTAATAATGCCTTTTACTGAAACCAGGTATATACAATACTAAAAGGGAGCAATGTTTTTAATAGCCAAATGTTATCCAAAGATTTGCTGCCTCTGAGAGAATTATTGAATTAACTTAAGCCTCAACATCGCATGCCTTCTTACAAGACAATTGTGGCAAAAATAGACACCCTATGTAAAAGCGAATGGTTTTCACCTCTCCAAGCTGGAAAATGAATACTTGAGTACTAATTTATTTTCTCCTGCACATATTCCAGATGTCAGTATGACTAAAATGTGCATCCCTAGAACCAAATGAGCACCTTCTATGGCAATGCTTGAAATAACCCTCTTGTGCACTCTTATTCACTCTAAGAGTGAAGTGCTAATTCTTTATGTCAGATGTGTTTCATGTTATTCTTTAGAAATTCATATCATTAACTTAGTTGAGCTGTGTAATAATTTCAGTTCATACAAATGTCCTACAGGTGTTAAAGTTCTCTGAGAGAACAGGTATTGTGGGAGGAGGAGCTTTGCAGGTCTAAAAATGCTGCATCTTTCTTAAATTATTTGTTTCAGGATCAATACAAATCCATTTTATATAGCCAACTGTAATTAGTTTTTTATTATTTTAAATTAATTTTTATTAGGTCAGGGTTGCATTTCACACAGTGTAATTTCCTAGAAAGCTGAATATTTGTGCAGAAAGTCTTCTATTTTTAACGCTTGTTTGATTTATTCAAGTAATTAACACTGGTTAACTCAAGAATTCTGTTCTCTGAAATACCCGACCTCTCCTTTTTTCTGCAAATTTTCCTAATAAGTTAGTCTCACAGTCATGATGAATAAATAGACTCATTCTAAAGCTTGAAGGCCATCAAAAGATTATTTTCAATTTTTGGTCATTTTTGAGGGACAAAAACAGGGAACATTTTGAGTGTGAAATTTGTGCAAAAGCCAAGTTATGTGGCTAATATGGTTTCTTACTCCAAAATCTAACGTGTGAAGCTTCCTTTGCATAAAGTGAAAAAAAAGCAAAGGGAGTGATTACTGTGAAAAGATCCTCTGGATTAAGTGTCATTTCCTGTTGAAATTAAAATGGACAACTCAGAGCTCATATAGCCCTGTTAACGTCCCTGAGCACACGCCTGTGACCACAAGAAGAAACTTGTTATTGGAACATTTCTTCTGGCCACGTGCCAGAGACCCAAGGGAGAGAGATTTTAGCAGGAGAAAAAACAGTGAGACACTAGTGCTAATCCACTTATTAAAAGCAACAACTGCAGGCCCAGAACCAGAGCCTGATATTAATACCTAATCAAGAGTTAATTAAAGGAGGGTTAGTTAGTGAGTAATCCGCTGTGATCAGGCTGCGAGATGGCAGAGAATGAGAGCATCCTGAGGGGGAGCTTGGCAGCCATAGACCCATGCGAGTCTGTAGGGCCTATAGTTTAAGGTCTAGGAGAGAGAGAGAGAGAGAGAGAGAGAGAGAGAGAGATTTTCATATAATGTCTTTATGGAAGTTATAGTGATCTTCCGTGATATTTGGGAGGTTCCAAGGTCTTCAGTGCAAGAACTAAAACAAATGATAATTACAAAAATGCATTTCTAAAAAACAATATCATTTTTTTTTTTTTTTTCAGGGTGGTCATTTATTATTGTTTGTCAAATGTAAATGCAATGCATATGCAACCAGCTATGCATTGATCATGTAATTATAGTGTAATAACATTGAAACAACAATAGCTCTGGTTTGACAGTGACCAAGGGACTTCTATATAGACTTGCAGTTAAAAGCTTGAGAGAAAATGAGAAGCAACGCATTTTTGGCAACATTATAGCCTAAACACAAAACCAGCCCTTACTGTAACCAGTTCCTGAAAAAGTAAACATGTAGCAATTCCTGGAGGCTTTCCAGGTGAGTTAAGGCCTGTGTGAGATACCTACAATCTCTTCAGTGTTGAGGCAGACCTCAAACAGCTGCCCCTGCCTCCCCCTGGTGGCATAACACTCCCTCATTATCTTCATGCTCAGGCCATGCTCTCTCCGGTGCTGTAATGAGGACACTGGGTAATAAAATATGAATCACCTTAATATGCTCTCCAGCGAGGGTGTATATTAGCATTCTAAAAGAGCAGAATTAGTTCTGTCTTTGTGGGATGATGCAAACAGCTGAGAAATCTATGCAGCCAAATGAGGGTCAGAGGAGCTCACAACCATGTGTGAACTATCAAGCATCAGAAGAAGGAGATAATTAAAAGGCAAAAAAGGCAAGAAAAAAGTAGAACTGAGTACAGTGAGAGATAAAAAGAGGCCGAATTGTTACTAGTGGACTGAAAATGCCACTGCATCATCATTTTCAAGAGCAGTATTATAATAATTCACACCATGAAACATGGCAGCAGAGCCAGAGCGTGGATGCAGGGGACGGCAAAGTTGAGCTGCACAGAAATGAATGGATTTAAGCAGGAGAGTAAACAGATGTAAATTCTTAGAGGGCAGCTCTTGGCAGTGGGCCAGATGGGCATTTTCATTCATTTAAGGCTGTCCCATTTTCACTCAGTCTCATTTTACAATGCCTTCTGTATTTTTGAATAGACACTTTATGCTGTTTCCCTGCATATGATTACTAGATCAAAAGTGGTACCATGGCACCATGGAGTGTCAGTAAGAGCTGAACACTTGCCCCCACAAAAAATGGGATTGGGAAACATGGGTACTAAATTTACCAGTAGCTGATTGGTTATTAGGTTATTATTCCTGGGAAGGCTTGACTATCATTCTTTCTTTTATTATTCTGCAGGTGAATCCACAGTTATTCTAGCTAGTGTTTTTCTATATGAGAAGAAATTAAATCTCCAATAAGGAAAGTTGCCATCTTCCAATGGCATAATTGGCAAGCAGCAAAAACAGAATAAGAATAAACAATTACACTTAATTTGGACAATTTGTTTGGTAAATCAAAACGACAGTTTTGCCGTTTAACTTTCTAAGACAAAGGTCTACATCCAGACAGGATCTACATCTAGACCACAACCTTGTCTGGACATACTTACCATACCATTACCATTGCAGACCCTTTAGAGCAATGTCATAGAGGAACCATTTCTGTTCGCTAAAATATCTGTTGATGGATGTTTTTCTGTTGTAAATGAGATGTGTGTATCAAGAATCTTACCACTAAACAGAAAATCCAATTCAATGTTAATTGTAAACATTATGACCAATACAAATGCCGTTTTGGGGCATTAATTAATAAGAGTGGAGACCAGCTATACGCAACAATTATAAGCCAAAACAAATCAAGCAATGCTTCAAATGCCAGCATAAATGTGGGAAAGTGTAAGTTCAACAAAATTGTAAGGTGTGATTGCGAAAATCAATTTCCTGAAGCAATAGAATAAAAATATACACACTGCTCCAGTCCGCCAAGGTTATTCTTCTACTGGTGAATGAGTGGAGGATTAATCTTCTCAGCGTTTCATCAGCACCAGATCGCAGCGATTTGCAGTCATTAAGGAGTGGACATGGATTAGCACTGTTAAGTCCTGCTGTAGAGAGTGGCTGAGGAAGCCATAGAGAACGATGCTGAGAATGAACAAGGCGCTAATTAGATCCCTCTATCTCCACACATCCATCTTCCATTGCTCAAGCTGCAATGGACTAATTCTAAATAAATTGCTCTTTATTATGCTATCATTCAAGTTATTGCCTATGAAATAATGATCCTGGCAATCCTAATTGATTTTTTGTATTTATTTCTTTTTTTGTTGCACAGAGAAAGGATTACACTTACTGAGCCCATACTGGGGTATCCTCTATACACTTTTCAAATGTTTCATCAAGTTCAGAAATAATCCACCTCAAAAAATGAACCTCAAAATTATATGAATACATGCAAAACTCCATATGTTTAATGGTAAGGAGTTACTACCATCTGTAAGAATCAGCATAGAGTCCCTTATATGAAATCTGAAAAGAGCTGAAGTTGGCCAATATGTTCTTGAAGATTCTTGGGCACCATACTGTAGGTGTCATATGTGTCTGAAGATGCTAAAGCAGAACGGAGATGAGTTCCACTCATCCACATGGGCGGCGGAAATCTCCAGATGTCGGATGACACTCAGAATGCCGTAATTATACATTGCTTAACTGAAACCTTGAAATGATAAGAAGAAGAACTGCCAGAAAAGCAAACACCCAGAATTCCAATCCACAACGATTGAGATGTTTTTTTTATCTTATCAGTTTACACAACTGTGCTTGCTTAGCTATATATCACTGCTCTGTTTTCAGCTTTAATAAATAGTCTACTCCCATCTCTACTTAGCCACTTCTGTAAATAATGGCCAAATATCAAAGACCAACATTTGTTTTTTTTTTTTGTAAACTAACCTAGAGAAGGCTGCCATAATTCAATATCCTGCAAATATATTTATAATAATACTCAATGGCCCATTGGCTTCTGTTATACATGTAGTATGTAGTGTTTCTGCCTGCTTTCCTTAAGAGTTCCATCACATTTTCTTAAGATTATTTATGAATATATTTTAAATAGGTCTTCCATTCTCATCTGAACAATAATTCAATTATTAGTGAGAAGAGTATAGTGGAGACACTGCCCCTCCCATTGCCAAATAAAAGAGTGAGAATATAAATAATTCATTTTACTGAATGGCAGGTTAAGTGAGGCAGCAATAATGCCCTGACAGTAATGATAACTTTAATTTCCTTTTCTTTTGCTGATATTTGTGTCAAGAAATTAAATTCCATAAGCTCCTAAGGCCTGACAATTATTATAGCAGTTCAGGGAATGCAGTTTTCCATTTCTTTTTTAAGTAGTTGTCCAGGTTTTGATCAAAGCCTGAATCCTAGTCCCTGAAGAACTCGAAAGAAGTTTGATAAGCATATAAAATATGCCCAATTAGCTTTAGTACAAAGCAATAATTAGACCATATATTCTCATGGTATTGAAGGATAAGAGTAATAATTTAGATGAATGAATATGAAATTACAAAAGATAAAGTGGTCTTTGAAAATGGTCCATTGTAATGTAATGAAAGTGGGTTGTTGTTTTAATTCTATTTTCTGATTTGCCATAGATATCACCCAATTTCTCTTATGAAACAAAAAGTGTATCTTGCCAGTAATTAAAATGATCTGAAGATTTCTTTGTAATACTAGTCTTGCAAATTTGCATGAATGACAATAGCTGCATTCTGGCTGTGAGCATTTAGAACAATTTTAACCAATCTAAAGATGATAAATGAGTCAAATCTCAGGATCTGTGAAATATGGTATCAAGAATGACTTTCAAACAATAAAGAGAATAAATAAAAGGACCTTTCACCCACAGGAAAATGTTCCTCTTAATATTCATTAACACTAAGCAGTGGGGAGTCAGTGAGAAATGTTCTTTGACACTGATACAGCTGTGAAATATTCAAGAGATGATGTTCTCTTGTCTCAGGGGGCATGTGAAAGACAGTTTGTCTTTTGTATCTGAACTTTTATGGAGAATGTCCCCACTCCTTCTTGATCATGGAAGGAGCCATGGGAAAGACCTGGCCATGACTTCTAATGTGATCTGTGCTGCACTACTACTCCACATGGCACAAGATACATTTTGGTATGAAATTAATGGTAACATTTTTTGTGACTTCAATCATTTGGACACGTGAGTTGTCAAAAACAAGTTTTAGGATCTAAAGTGTTTCCCAATCCTAATCTTGTTCTGAACAATTTTTCTTGAAAATGCAAATTACAAACTACTTATTTTTACTCAGACATTGACAGTAACATTCAAAATGTTAAGGGGAGTGTTGTACTTTACTTAAGTTGGAAATGTAACTTTTACTTTGGTTTCTTATTGATCCACCTACCTATCTGTCTATCTATTAATTTTTTATTAACTTCAATACCCAGTACAGGGTTAGTTTTTCGAGAACTTTTCAGCTATGTGTTGTTTTAGAAAAATAAGTTATTCTACCAAAACCCGTTGCTTAAATGTTTATTGTGAGTGTCTGTTTTTCAGGTAATTTTGCTCATTTATGCTAATGTAGAGTCATTTTTCAATAATCTAAATCATTTCTCCAATTTGAAATATTTTCTTTATTAATATTTATATTTGTAGTTATCATTAAAATTTAATTGTCTTTTTTGTAGTGTCATGCCACTTTAAAGCATCCGGTTTTATTAATTAGCTACCTCTCCTCGACTGGCTAACAAGCAATCATATACTACACTTTTTTATTTGCACACTGACAAAATCTTCCATCATCTGGAGAAGACAAATACATAAGCATTGCTTCAGCAATTACTTTATGTAACAGAAGTTGACTCTTTCAAAAGTAGTGATTCAGGAAGTAACACACAACATATCGACATATGATTCTAGTCCATGTGTTGGTGTACTTAGTGGAGATGTGATAGTGTTCTGTGACTTTAAAAGGTAAAGACTTTGATAAACAGTAATGGGTTTTACGTGCAAGAACAACCAAAGGAAGAGGAAAACACCTGCATGTATCAATAGTGAAAGCAACAACCCTTGTCATCACAAGGTCACAGCACAGCACACAAACCACAACGAAATTAGACCTCTGCATTTAACCCATGCACACTGACACCATGCAGCAGTGGGCAGCTATTGAAAGCGCCCGGGGAGCAGTGACGGGGACAGTACCTTGCTCAAGGGTACCTCAGGGCAACCTACTTGTGAAGGAATCGAACCCACAATCTTCCAATGCTAGGGCAACTCCCTAACCACTAGGCCATCGCTGCCCATAGGCTCAATGGGCTGAAAAATTGACAAATAAAAAATAAAACTACAACATCAGTACTCAATCCATAGCCAACAGAAAAGCAAAGACATTGACTTATTGATAGCAAAGATACTTTATGCAGTGTAAAATTTGACCAAAACATAAACCAAAACATTGCATTCACCTTTCCAGTTTCTCATTTTACTTTTGGGGTTAAGAACTTCAAGAGACCACAGTTGTTCCAAACTTAAACTGTTTGTACTTGATACTTGAGTTGTATTGACATAAAGCAGTGCGGAGCAGCACAGGCTTCATCTGCCACCACTTATTCAGTCATGCTAGCCGATAGGTGACAGAGATGGATAAGCTTTGAGAAAGGTCACAGACAGCTGTGAGTGGCTGCAGCTTCTGTTCATGGCACCTGTTCTGAGCTTTAATATTATTACAGTGAGAGAAGACGAATTAGCACCATCTAAATATACATGTGCTATTTGGAGCCTGTAACAAGGTGCTACAAGCCCTAATAACGAATTCATCAACATACCAATAGGTTGCTGATGGTTTTCTGCATCTGAGTGAAGATGACCTTCGCTTGCTTCCTTTCATGCTCTTCTTTCTTCACCTCGAGGCTAAATTACTTTCCAATACATAAAGGAACAAGCGTTGGAAGACAAAACATGTTTTAATTAGTTTGTGAAAACAGGTAATGAACTGTCATGACCATGACGAGAACCACAGCAAGACAGTGATTTCCTTTTGAAGGGAAATTCATACATAAATAAATAAATAAACAAATAAACAATTAATAAAGGCTGAGACTCTTCTTCTCTCTACTTGGCCTTGAACTTTTTTTTAAACATAAGTTATACATGTACAGTCTGATCACAGACTTTACAGAGGAAAGAACAGCACTAGATGGAGGTCTAAAGTGGCTAATCTGGCCACAAAGCCACAATGATTAACTGAGGTAAAAGTGCTATTTCATTGCCTCCGGTGAAAACCAACAGTGGACAGGTTAGTATGTGCATGGGGTCACAATGTTCCAGCCATGACCACAACCTAGCAACACTGCAAGCACAAACAGGATATTACTAAGAGTCACATCTGCAGCAGCGGTTACAGGCTGACCTCCAAAGCTAACTTTAGATGAGCACTGGACCTTAATATACCTGTGCACAAACACCAACCTGGAGTCATTAAATGTAAGAAGATCTGATCCTTTTATTAATCTAAAAAAGGAATAAAGGTGAAATTGAATGAAGGTGGAAGCCCTTGGTAAAAATAAAATGAGACCTTCACTGTCATTATGTGAAGTCTGGTTAAATTCACAAGATATGGTACCACTTTAGTATACATTTTAATGCCCTTGTAATGTTCTTATTAGGTCTTGTCAATCCAGTGCCTGCTCATTACTACTTTACCAATAACTAGGCCAAATTGAGCCCTCTTCTGAAGACTTTTAATTTATTTTACATTATCTTTTAATTATTTACTGTCATAAAGACTTCAAACTGCTCTGTTGAGTCTCAGTCTAACAGGTATCGGCCTACAATCCGATAATAAGGACACATCTTTCAGACCCGCATTCAAATAAGGCCCATACACCAAAATGTCACACTTCCACACTTTTCACATAGTCACTTGAAATAGTCACTTTATTATAATATTTATTTGATAAATCCCACTGTACTGAAGTTATTAAAATTGTAGTTAAGAAAAAGCCTGGGCCTCATTTTTTAATCTACAACCCTGTTAAAGCTGATTATTAAAGGTAACAGTTATGAATAGGGCTATAACATCTCAATTAAAATGTTGACCATTTGAAAGGCTCTTTGCACGATTGTTATCGTTTATGACATATCGTTTATGAAACATTTATGAAAATGCTGTATTTGGGACTGTATATGGAGCTGCTCAAAAACTGGCTCCACATAACTGGTTTAACAAATGGAAGAACCTTTTTTTTAAACCACATAGAAAACGTATATACCTAATAATTCTTTTAACTGCAACAGAGTTTCTTATCTTGAAATGTGACATAAAAAAAAAACAAAAAAAAAAACTGAAAAACATAATATTGCATGAAACTAATAATTGCTCGCTGTGTTGGTGGTCTAGTGCCGTTTGTAAAACCCATCTTTTTCCAAACACATTTTAGCAACTTATTATCTAACTGATACCAACAGAGCTGCCATTTGTTGCGTTTTGCTATGATCATCAAATTCAACCATCAGTCTGACTCACCTTTGAGCAAAACCACACCTGCTGGAAACCGCCAAGAGGACGTTAACCACCACCCCTACAGATATGGCTTGAGCTGGAGAGAAAGCTGAGAGGGCCTCTGCCACAGAGATAAGACAGTGGAAAAACAAACTGTTATGTAAGACCACTATAAGTTAAGGCAATGAAAAAGTAGTCAGTTCTAACTTTGTCTCTTGAGACAAGCAGAAGAAAGAGAACGGGGTAGAGAATATTTGTACTGATAACCTAGAAAAAAATACATAATAAATAAATGAATAAATGCATAAATACATGAATAAATAAAAAAATAAAAAGATTGGCACTGCCATTCCAACATAACAACTCTGAAATTGTGATTTATTGTAAAAGGAAAACTTTAATGTATGTGAGTTTATTCCAAGCAAATTTGGAAAATTTCCACTAATACATTCATAACAAAATGTAAAAGGCAAAGTTTTCAAAGGGAGCTTGATGTAGCAATGATCATTTGCTTTGGTGAAAGAATGCATTTATGTGTCAGCTTCCCTAAACGTTGTTAGAAATTTTCTCAGTCAATAAATCAGGAGAAGAGTCATTAAAAAATGACATTATTTCATATGAAACCTTTTTGTTATTAAGATCGCTAACACCCCACCTCTTTGTGGGTGAGGCTGAGGACATCTAGACCAGACTCAGGCCCTAATCCTAAATTTTCTAGTCATGCATGAGCATGAGAGTAAGTAAACAGTAATCTGCTGCATTGCTGTTGTGTTAACTACCAATACTTGCAAAAACCCAGAGCAGAAACTGGAACCAAATGTTGTTTTTGAAGACTTTAAAACTAATGTTCTAACTATAGCTGCAGGAAACTCTTTTGTCTGCCTGTGCATTAAGAGTTCTGTCTTCCACTTTGCTTAATCTTTGGCACTCGGCTTTAGCAAACATCTCTGCATTTACATCTGTTCTACAGACGTAACAGGATTTAAACACTGAATTTCAAAAAGACAAGTTATGTCTGCATATATTATAGGCATTTTTTGTCCTTCAGTGCCATATCATTTTCTGCTGACTGGAGATTGTTTAAAATCAAGCGAGAGTGTCAGGACTCAAACACCAAATAATTTATAATTATGGTCTTGGTTGTCTGGGACTGCAATGGCTCTGAAGCTTTTGAATTAGCCACTGACTGGTTGTAGTGCACATTTAGAGCTGGGATTTGTAGGTCGGCACTGAGCGAATACAGAAGAAGATACGTTGCAATTTCAATTTAAATATTTACAGGACTTTGTGCTTATGCTCTAATTGGCAGCATGTGTGTAACTGTACATCACTTTGTGGTTTCATTGTAGCTGGAGGTGTCCTGAGCTGGTACTGCCATCAATTTTTTATTTCCAGACCCTCGTAAAGGAAAAGTGTTTCTCTTCCATTATTCACATTTTGGCCTGTGGATAAAGAGGGAGAGAGTAGCATCCATTTACGAATGTGTATCATTTATAAGTTCCAGTTTTCAGCTGCATACCCAGGATGTTCTCACCTCACAGCAGCCACTAAAACTGCTGCAAAGTTCACTCGCACTGGGAAATGCCACATTTAGCCACACTAGCACCGCCATGGGAGGATTATTCAATCCTGCTTATGTTTTACAAATCTTCCAGATATTAGATTTGAATCTGATTAAAAATGCATGTCAGGAAAATGTAACTTTGCACCAGAAACTCAAGAGAGTTTCAAGAGAGCTTGTTATTCTCAAATGAACAGCAAATACATCATGGATGTGTAAGGTAGTCATATATACATTTGAGATATATCTACACAAATGCATAACTGTTTGATATGTCAGGTTTATTCCCAACATCTATTTAGTTATCAAATGAACATCTGAAGCTTGTTAAATGCACGAACATTAATTTTACTTTTTATACCAAAGCTTTATGGCAACTCTTTCTGTGACTCGCCCAGGCATTAACCTACCACCTCTGTTTTTCATTTCGAATAACTGACCCACAGCTGGACCTACAGTATCCCACAAAAGTGAGTACACCCCTCACATTTTTGTAAATATTTTATTAGATCTTTTGATGGGACAACACTGAAGATATGACACTTTGATACAATGTAAAGTAGTCAGTGTACAGCTTGTATAACAGTGTAAATTTGCTGTCCCCTCAAAATAACTCAAAATAACACACAGCCATTAATGTCTAAACCACTGGCAACAAAAAGGTGAGTACATGAGTACACCCCTAAGTGAAAAAAGTCCACATTGTGCCCAAAGTGTTATAATTTTGTGTGTCCACCATTATTTTCCAGCATTGCCTTAACTCTCTTGGGCATGGAGTTCACTAGAGCTTCATAGGTTGCCACTGGGATCCTCTTGCACTCCTCCATGACGACATCACAGAGCTGGTGGATGTTAGAGACCTTGCGTTCCTCCACCTTCCATCTGAGGATGCCCCACAGAGGCTCAATAGGGTTTATTTCTGGAGACATGCTTGGCCAGTCCAGCACTTTTACCCTCAGCTTCTTTAGCGAGGCAGTGCTCGTCTTGGAGGTGTGTTTGAGGTTGTTATCATGTTGGAATGCTGCCCTGCAGCCCAGTTCCGAACAGAGGGGATCAGGCTCTGCTTCAGTATGTCACAGTACATGTTGGCATTCATGGTTCCCTCAATGAACTGTAGCTCCCAAGTGCAGGCAGCACTCACATGCAGCCCCAACCATGACACTCCCACTACCAGGCTTGACTGTAGGCAAGGCACACATGATGCTGAACACGTGCACTCAACCTCTTTGGTCGACCATGGCGATGCCTGTTCTGAGTGAAACCTATCCTGTTAAACCACTGCATGGTCTTGGCCACCGTGCTGCAGCTCAGTTTCAGGGTGTTGGCAATCTCTAGTTGGCAATCGCCTAGGCCATCTTTATGTAGAACAACACATTTTTTTTCAGATCCTCAGAGAGTTCTTTGGCAGGAGGTGCCATGTTGAACTTCCAGTGACCAGTATGAAAGAGTGTGAGAGTGATAGCACCAAATTTAACACACCTGCTCCCCATTCACACCTGAGACCTTGTGACACTAACGAGTCACATGACACCAGGGAGGGAAAATGGCTAATTGAGCACAATATGGACGTTTTTCACTAAGGGGTGTACTCACTTTTGTTGCCAGTGGTTTAGACATTAATGGCTGTGTGTTGAGTTATTTTGAGGGGACAGCAAATTTACACTGTTCTACAAGCTGTACACTGACTACTTTACATTGTATCAAAGTGTCATATCGTCAGTGTTGTCCCATGAAAAGATCTAATAAAATATTTACAAAAATGTGAGGGGTGTACTCACCTTTGTGAGATACTGTATCTATGGCTTCCAAAATGCCTAGAGTGATGAGATATTTATTTCTTATAAATTGGTCCTATTCAAACTCGACTTATTCCTTAAACTCGACTTATTGGGCTTTTCTTTCTTTCTTTCTTTCTTTCTTTCTTTCTTTCTTTCTTTCTTTCTTTCTTTTTAATTAGCTTTCATTTTCATTAAAGAATCTTGTTTTTACTTTTTATTGCCCAAAATATGCAGTTGAGTGGTTTTAAATTATTTGTAATTCTAACCTTGATGAGGTTTTGGTTGCAGGAATTCAAACCTAAGTCGTAGATTGAAATCCCAGACCAGTAGGTTGCCCTGAGACACCCTTGAGCAAAGTGCCGTCCCATCACTGCCCTCAGCCACTTTTAAACACCCCTTCTACATGTATGTGTATGGGTGAAAGCAGGATGCATTTTGTTGTAGTTCACTATGTGCTGTGCCATGTTTCACAATGACTAATAGTCACTTTCACTTCACTTAAGTGCTTTAATGTCCTGTACTGTATGTGCTTCTTAAATAGTGGAGGGCCATAGTCATCAGTGTGAAGCTTTACTACTCGGCTATGAATGGCTATTTTAGCAGAGAATTCAAGTTCAATGGAACTTATTATTCAAAAAGTAATGACAGTGTAACATCATTGTAATTTATCTTAACAATAGCTAACTGTAAAAACAGTACAGATGACATGATTTTTTAAATGTATTAAAAAGCAATAGTTCAATATTCAATATAATTAGTAATATGTCCAATATCAGGCAAAATGAGGCAATTGGTCATGCTTCTATGTCATACACTGCAAGTCATTAATTTAAAAATAACAATATGTATTTATATTTTGCCATGCTACAGTCACTCTCATACAAGTCATGTGAGACCTAATTGACTTTATCAGGATGGTTGTAAGACAGCAGAAAACTTAGGCTTTTTTTCTCTGAGCAGCAGATGTGATGGGTCAGCTGCTGGGGTCTCATAAGGAGCATGATTCATTCCCTTACATCCCAGAAATACGGGGTTACTGTCTCTATATGATGAAAACTCTATCACACAGAAGCACCTTGCATAAAACAAGCATCCTGCTCTTCTTTTTGCATCTAGTGGACATCATCCTGCTCACTCAGCCATATTAAACACGATTATGTTTGTGAAAGTGATCTGTCTGCTTGTCTTCCATTCGTCCTCGCCAGGAAGAGAGTGTGAGCATGTGTGTGACCTCTTTGGGGATGCAAATGACTGTGTGTGAGAAGCTGGATGTGTGTGGAGGGTCACACCTGGAGTAATGCAGGTCATCTCTCTCGCAGACAGATTTCCCATGATGCATTATGTGTGCTCCCCCATCTCTACAATGACATGCTACATATAACAAGCCTCTATTGTGTTTGGCTCAGCCTGAATATCCTTAAGGATGCGGGGGTGAAAGAAGGGAGAAGAAACATGCAAGCAAAGATGCTCTAATGACTCTTCTTCTCTTTCTCCTCTCAGACATAGAAGAAGGATAGGGGCCAACATAAGATGACTGAAGAGGAGTGAAAGGAGGGTGAAAATTGTGAGAGAAAAATGGAATAGAGGAATTCATGCTTTAAGATGGTAGTATGGGCATGGTCAATGTCTAATTAGGGAATTTAAAGTAGTATAGGTGTACTCAGCAGTATAAGTAATTTCCTCTGACCAGTCCACTAAAATAAAACTGCATACCATTGTTAAATTGGTTTTATTTTAGTGATAAAATAGAAAGAATTTTAGCTCCTTCAGGCAAAATCGCAAGTGGCTCAGTTGTGGGCCTACACTTTAATTTCACACTCTTAAATAAATGGGTAAAGATTTCTTTGCAGCGATCCGTCAGGCAAGGTCTGCAGCTCTAGACAGTCCTGTGCTCTAGTCACAGCTGAAGTGCTGAAGGTGGAAGAAATAACTAGATCCATTTAATTACTGAAAGCATGCTCACTCGATGAACAGAGCCTGAAGCTGGCACATGCTGACCGATGCTGAAAGTTTCAGCGTTGTCTTTGAAATGTGTGGGTCTACTAACCTTATGCTTATTACTCAGAGATGCTTCAGTGGGGTTTAGTCTCCCATAATCAGTGTAGATATGAAGAAGGAAAACTAAATTCAGCACCAGAACCAGCTCTGTGAACTTCATTTATTTCCTGAAAGAATATCTGACATACTCTTTAAATATAAAACCAGAATAAGGAAGACGTTTGAAATTCTTCTTTGTTCTACAATACATCAACCAGGACATATATATATATATATATATATATATATATATATATATATATATATATATAGATATATATAGATATGAATGAATGAATGGAATAGATAGATAGATAGATAGATAGATAGATAGATAGATAGATAGATAGAGAAACTGAATACAGAAATTCAATGTAGTTACAAGAGGCGAAGTTTGTCTCTGAATCTGTTGAATCTGTCTCTGGCAAGAAAAGCAATAGAGCATGTTTGACCTTGCTCTGGGTGGGTAGGGTGACTCTCCCTCTTCCCCCTATTTCTCATTGTGATGGTAGCTAATGCTAGCACCTGTTAGCAAAAATTAAGCTAAGTAATCTATCATGAAGGCCAGAACCAAACTCTTCTTGCCCACTGTCCTCCAGATCGGCCCAGGGAAGTTTAGATGAGGCCTGTTATTTGTTTCCACCATTGGAGCGGAAAGCGAATCTGTTTTTCGTGAAGAAGATAATAAGTGAGGGTCCTCCTGAAAGCATTTGATTTATTTGCCTATTTTCACTCACTGAGGTACTACCCATCTGGGGTGTTCTTCACAAACGGGTGGACAGGTGGAGGGCCGGCACTGCTCTCCTTCTCTTCCTCCCTCTTTCTTTCTGCAAACTGGCGAGTGAAACTAGCCTTGACGCAAAATTTGAGGAACTTTATCGAGTGGGTCTTCACACATAGAGAGAGAGAGAGAGAGAGAGAGAGAGAGAGAGAGAGAGAGAGAGA
>JABMDN010000825.1:0-17285 GCA_017165825.1 Hepsetus odoe | reverse complement strand
GATAGATAGATAGATAGATAGATAGATAGATAGATAGATAGATAGATGGATAGATGGATGGATGGATGGATGGATGGATGGACGGAGTCCATCTACTTATGTAGTAAGTAGTACTTCAGGTAGTATGGTTCAATCCTATGGGATGAGTATTTTGAGTTTTCCTAGCTTCCTTTTTTTCCCAATGTTTCTCAAACACAATGACCCCATTTCCCTCTCTATACATCTGTACTGTTAAGTCAGACCCTAAAATAATAACTTTAATAAAATGCTTAGACCCCAAAGAGTAAAACAAACAAAAAACAGTCCTCTAGGTCTGATTTTGAATTTTAAAAGAGATTTAAAGGTGTAGTACTGTAATACTGAGAGCGTAAGGAGATTGCATTGAAGTTGACTCAATGGTTTAACTTTAGGCAGCTCTACTTTAGACAGACAATCAAAAGCAATTAAATATTTCTAACTCATATATGACATCTATACATGACCTTATCTGGCTGAGATCTAAAGATGCTCTAAAGAATCTGACAACTTAAAATATTAGCCTGCTATATCTCATAAACTATATAAAACAAAAAGAGGAACAATGAAGGAGAGAAAAGAAAAAAAAATTCTTGCACTTCCTTCTATCAATTACATCTGGAGCTTGGGAAACGTCAGGTTCTTCTGCTCCCAGAATTATGGAAATGTTTGAAAGTGTAGAGTGACTCTATAACCTGCTCTTCACAGAGAGAGCTCCCTAATTATGTTCGTTTAAATGAAGGCTGCTGACAGCGTGAGGTGTGCCGGAGCGACACACAGCCATAGACGATGTGCAGGAATGTCGTGACACTGTGTCCTGGGAGGTTAACGGCACCCATCTGCGGCCAGCACCAAGACGTCTAATTTGCTGGCCGAGTAGAAATTTCAGTCGCTTTTTACACCCATTTAGCTGCAATGGCTGTCAGCCCTCTGCGATGGAGCTTCGCAACTTTTCACAGGCCTCTGGGTCCTGGAGAGAGGCTTAAAAGGCTGTAATTAAAGAGTGCAGTGTGCAAATGACAAACTCCAGTTATGACATGCAGGAGGAACAAGAGAAGCCTCTGACACTGAGAGGACAGGTAAAACTGGTGGAGGAGCAACAATGAGCTTAAAGGGACAGTGTAATAATTTGTGATTATTCCTTAGAGAGTATAAACAGTTCTATTTTTTCATGAAATTTGTCTTTGAGAATGAAAGGTCAGTCCTCTATAAAGAATGCGCACAAGAAATTGATGAAATGCATTCAATCTGTTGGCAGCACCAGTTTCCTAAATCCATGAAAGTAACTATGAAAGTCTGTAAAAGAGTTCTTTGGATAATATGGGAGAAGCACTTTTTGTGTCATACATTTTACACCAATCAAAATATAGTCCAAAACTACACAGTTAGTTTATTATTTTGTTCTTTGTTACAGTGGCGTTGTGGCAGGGATTTACAGTCCAAAACATTTATTTAAATAAGGTTTTCTGACAACAACCGTGGCGACAGTGGAGACAGTTGTAACGATGTGCCTGTTAAGCAAGAAGCAAAAGAAGATGCAGTGTTGTAGATGGCAGTGGTCTGTGCAGCTGTTAAATACATTAGAGGTGTGTTTCAGATCTCCCCTTCAAATAATTATAGCATTAATTTATTGTATAATGATTGGCTACACTGCCCCCTTGTTTTATGCTGCCACTGCTCCGTTTTATCTATTTCTTTTCTGAAAATGTGCACAAATATGAACAGAAGGCTCGGGATCATAAATTAGCCTTAAGATCAAAAAGATGACAAGCATTTCAGAGACTGTGAAACAGGAGCCTCTTTTAGGCCAGTGCTGTAACACTAGCTTTTTAGCTAATAATGGCTTGGAAACATACAAAAATACCTCAACAAAAACACAGCGCGATGCAGGTAATGCAGAGCGAAGCTTTCATTTAAATCTACTTGTATAATGCATCATCTCCTCGCCAATTAAACACAAATTGTCTTGTTATTGAAGGTGCGAGGCAGACATTAATAATGCCTTTTACTGAAACCAGGTATATACAATACTAAAAGGGAGCAATGTTTTTAATAGCCAAATGTTATCCAAAGATTTGCTGCCTCTGAGAGAATTATTGAATTAACTTAAGCCTCAACATCGCATGCCTTCTTACAAGACAATTGTGGCAAAAATAGACACCCTATGTAAAAGCGAATGGTTTTCACCTCTCCAAGCTGGAAAATGAATACTTGAGTACTAATTTATTTTCTCCTGCACATATTCCAGATGTCAGTATGACTAAAATGTGCATCCCTAGAACCAAATGAGCACCTTCTATGGCAATGCTTGAAATAACCCTCTTGTGCACTCTTATTCACTCTAAGAGTGAAGTGCTAATTCTTTATGTCAGATGTGTTTCATGTTATTCTTTAGAAATTCATATCATTAACTTAGTTGAGCTGTGTAATAATTTCAGTTCATACAAATGTCCTACAGGTGTTAAAGTTCTCTGAGAGAACAGGTATTGTGGGAGGAGGAGCTTTGCAGGTCTAAAAATGCTGCATCTTTCTTAAATTATTTGTTTCAGGATCAATACAAATCCATTTTATATAGCCAACTGTAATTAGTTTTTTATTATTTTAAATTAATTTTTATTAGGTCAGGGTTGCATTTCACACAGTGTAATTTCCTAGAAAGCTGAATATTTGTGCAGAAAGTCTTCTATTTTTAACGCTTGTTTGATTTATTCAAGTAATTAACACTGGTTAACTCAAGAATTCTGTTCTCTGAAATACCCGACCTCTCCTTTTTTCTGCAAATTTTCCTAATAAGTTAGTCTCACAGTCATGATGAATAAATAGACTCATTCTAAAGCTTGAAGGCCATCAAAAGATTATTTTCAATTTTTGGTCATTTTTGAGGGACAAAAACAGGGAACATTTTGAGTGTGAAATTTGTGCAAAAGCCAAGTTATGTGGCTAATATGGTTTCTTACTCCAAAATCTAACGTGTGAAGCTTCCTTTGCATAAAGTGAAAAAAAAGCAAAGGGAGTGATTACTGTGAAAAGATCCTCTGGATTAAGTGTCATTTCCTGTTGAAATTAAAATGGACAACTCAGAGCTCATATAGCCCTGTTAACGTCCCTGAGCACACGCCTGTGACCACAAGAAGAAACTTGTTATTGGAACATTTCTTCTGGCCACGTGCCAGAGACCCAAGGGAGAGAGATTTTAGCAGGAGAAAAAACAGTGAGACACTAGTGCTAATCCACTTATTAAAAGCAACAACTGCAGGCCCAGAACCAGAGCCTGATATTAATACCTAATCAAGAGTTAATTAAAGGAGGGTTAGTTAGTGAGTAATCCGCTGTGATCAGGCTGCGAGATGGCAGAGAATGAGAGCATCCTGAGGGGGAGCTTGGCAGCCATAGACCCATGCGAGTCTGTAGGGCCTATAGTTTAAGGTCTAGGAGAGAGAGAGAGAGAGAGAGAGAGAGAGAGAGATTTTCATATAATGTCTTTATGGAAGTTATAGTGATCTTCCGTGATATTTGGGAGGTTCCAAGGTCTTCAGTGCAAGAACTAAAACAAATGATAATTACAAAAATGCATTTCTAAAAAACAATATCATTTTTTTTTTTTTTTTCAGGGTGGTCATTTATTATTGTTTGTCAAATGTAAATGCAATGCATATGCAACCAGCTATGCATTGATCATGTAATTATAGTGTAATAACATTGAAACAACAATAGCTCTGGTTTGACAGTGACCAAGGGACTTCTATATAGACTTGCAGTTAAAAGCTTGAGAGAAAATGAGAAGCAACGCATTTTTGGCAACATTATAGCCTAAACACAAAACCAGCCCTTACTGTAACCAGTTCCTGAAAAAGTAAACATGTAGCAATTCCTGGAGGCTTTCCAGGTGAGTTAAGGCCTGTGTGAGATACCTACAATCTCTTCAGTGTTGAGGCAGACCTCAAACAGCTGCCCCTGCCTCCCCCTGGTGGCATAACACTCCCTCATTATCTTCATGCTCAGGCCATGCTCTCTCCGGTGCTGTAATGAGGACACTGGGTAATAAAATATGAATCACCTTAATATGCTCTCCAGCGAGGGTGTATATTAGCATTCTAAAAGAGCAGAATTAGTTCTGTCTTTGTGGGATGATGCAAACAGCTGAGAAATCTATGCAGCCAAATGAGGGTCAGAGGAGCTCACAACCATGTGTGAACTATCAAGCATCAGAAGAAGGAGATAATTAAAAGGCAAAAAAGGCAAGAAAAAAGTAGAACTGAGTACAGTGAGAGATAAAAAGAGGCCGAATTGTTACTAGTGGACTGAAAATGCCACTGCATCATCATTTTCAAGAGCAGTATTATAATAATTCACACCATGAAACATGGCAGCAGAGCCAGAGCGTGGATGCAGGGGACGGCAAAGTTGAGCTGCACAGAAATGAATGGATTTAAGCAGGAGAGTAAACAGATGTAAATTCTTAGAGGGCAGCTCTTGGCAGTGGGCCAGATGGGCATTTTCATTCATTTAAGGCTGTCCCATTTTCACTCAGTCTCATTTTACAATGCCTTCTGTATTTTTGAATAGACACTTTATGCTGTTTCCCTGCATATGATTACTAGATCAAAAGTGGTACCATGGCACCATGGAGTGTCAGTAAGAGCTGAACACTTGCCCCCACAAAAAATGGGATTGGGAAACATGGGTACTAAATTTACCAGTAGCTGATTGGTTATTAGGTTATTATTCCTGGGAAGGCTTGACTATCATTCTTTCTTTTATTATTCTGCAGGTGAATCCACAGTTATTCTAGCTAGTGTTTTTCTATATGAGAAGAAATTAAATCTCCAATAAGGAAAGTTGCCATCTTCCAATGGCATAATTGGCAAGCAGCAAAAACAGAATAAGAATAAACAATTACACTTAATTTGGACAATTTGTTTGGCAAATCAAAACGACAGTTTTGCCGTTTAACTTTCTAAGACAAAGGTCTACATCCAGACAGGATCTACATCTAGACCACAACCTTGTCTGGACATACTTACCATACCATTACCATTGCAGACCCTTTAGAGCAATGTCATAGAGGAACCATTTCTGTTCGCTAAAATATCTGTTGATGGATGTTTTTCTGTTGTAAATGAGATGTGTGTATCAAGAATCTTACCACTAAACAGAAAATCCAATTCAATGTTAATTATAAACATTATGACCAATACAAATGCCGTTTTGGGGCATTAATTAATAAGAGTGGAGACCAGCTATACGCAACAATTATAAGCCAAAACAAATCAAGCAATGCTTCAAATGCCAGCATAAATGTGGGAAAGTGTAAGTTCAACAAAATTGTAAGGTGTGATTGCGAAAATAAATTTCCTGAAGCAATAGAATAAAAATATACACACTGCTCCAGTCCGCCAAGGTTATTCTTCTACTGGTGAATGAGTGGAGGATTAATCTTCTCAGCGTTTCATCAGCACCAGATCGCAGCGATTTGCAGTCATTAAGGAGTGGACATGGATTAGCACTGTTAAGTCCTGCTGTAGAGAGTGGCTGAGGAAGCCATAGAGAACGATGCTGAGAATGAACAAGGCGCTAATTAGATCCCTCTATCTCCACACATCCATCTTCCATTGCTCAAGCTGCAATGGACTAATTCTAAATAAATTGCTCTTTATTATGCTATCATTCAAGTTATTGCCTATGAAATAATGATCCTGGCAATCCTAATTGATTTTTTGTATTTATTTCTTTTTTTGTTGCACAGAGAAAGGATTACACTTACTGAGCCCATACTGGGGTATCCTCTATACACTTTTCAAATGTTTCATCAAGTTCAGAAATAATCCACCTCAAAAAATGAACCTCAAAATTATATGAATACATGCAAAACTCCATATGTTTAATGGTAAGGAGTTACTACCATCTGTAAGAATCAGCATAGAGTCCCTTATATGAAATCTGAAAAGAGCTGAAGTTGGCCAATATGTTCTTGAAGATTCTTGGGCACCATACTGTAGGTGTCATATGTGTCTGAAGATGCTAAAGCAGAACGGAGATGAGTTCCACTCATCCACATGGGCGGCGGAAATCTCCAGATGTCGGATGACACTCAGAATGCCGTAATTATACATTGCTTAACTGAAACCTTGAAATGATAAGAAGAAGAACTGCCAGAAAAGCAAACACCCAGAATTCCAATCCACAACGATTGAGATGTTTTTTTTATCTTATCAGTTTACACAACTGTGCTTGCTTAGCTATATATCACTGCTCTGTTTTCAGCTTTAATAAATAGTCTACTCCCATCTCTACTTAGCCACTTCTGTAAATAATGGCCAAATATCAAAGACCAACATTTGTTTTTTTTTTTTGTAAACTAACCTAGAGAAGGCTGCCATAATTCAATATCCTGCAAATATATTTATAATAATACTCAATGGCCCATTGGCTTCTGTTATACATGTAGTATGTAGTGTTTCTGCCTGCTTTCCTTAAGAGTTCCATCACATTTTCTTAAGATTATTTATGAATATATTTTAAATAGGTCTTCCATTCTCATCTGAACAATAATTCAATTATTAGTGAGAAGAGTATAGTGGAGACACTGCCCCTCCCATTGCCAAATAAAAGAGTGAGAATATAAATAATTCATTTTACTGAATGGCAGGTTAAGTGAGGCAGCAATAATGCCCTGACAGTAATGATAACTTTAATTTCCTTTTCTTTTGCTGATATTTGTGTCAAGAAATTAAATTCCATAAGCTCCTAAGGCCTGACAATTATTATAGCAGTTCAGGGAATGCAGTTTTCCATTTCTTTTTTAAGTAGTTGTCCAGGTTTTGATCAAAGCCTGAATCCTAGTCCCTGAAGAACTCGAAAGAAGTTTGATAAGCATATAAAATATGCCCAATTAGCTTTAGTACAAAGCAATAATTAGACCATATATTCTCATGGTATTGAAGGATAAGAGTAATAATTTAGATGAATGAATATGAAATTACAAAAGATAAAGTGGTCTTTGAAAATGGTCCATTGTAATGTAATGAAAGTGGGTTGTTGTTTTAATTCTATTTTCTGATTTGCCATAGATATCACCCAATTTCTCTTATGAAACAAAAAGTGTATCTTGCCAGTAATTAAAATGATCTGAAGATTTCTTTGTAATACTAGTCTTGCAAATTTGCATGAATGACAATAGCTGCATTCTGGCTGTGAGCATTTAGAACAATTTTAACCAATCTAAAGATGATAAATGAGTCAAATCTCAGGATCTGTGAAATATGGTATCAAGAATGACTTTCAAACAATAAAGAGAATAAATAAAAGGACCTTTCACCCACAGGAAAATGTTCCTCTTAATATTCATTAACACTAAGCAGTGGGGAGTCAGTGAGAAATGTTCTTTGACACTGATACAGCTGTGAAATATTCAAGAGATGATGTTCTCTTGTCTCAGGGGGCATGTGAAAGACAGTTTGTCTTTTGTATCTGAACTTTTATGGAGAATGTCCCCACTCCTTCTTGATCATGGAAGGAGCCATGGGAAAGACCTGGCCATGACTTCTAATGTGATCTGTGCTGCACTACTACTCCACATGGCACAAGATACATTTTGGTATGAAATTAATGGTAACATTTTTTGTGACTTCAATCATTTGGACACGTGAGTTGTCAAAAACAAGTTTTAGGATCTAAAGTGTTTCCCAATCCTAATCTTGTTCTGAACAATTTTTCTTGAAAATGCAAATTACAAACTACTTATTTTTACTCAGACATTGACAGTAACATTCAAAATGTTAAGGGGAGTGTTGTACTTTACTTAAGTTGGAAATGTAACTTTTACTTTGGTTTCTTATTGATCCACCTACCTATCTGTCTATCTATTAATTTTTTATTAACTTCAATACCCAGTACAGGGTTAGTTTTTCGAGAACTTTTCAGCTATGTGTTGTTTTAGAAAAATAAGTTATTCTACCAAAACCCGTTGCTTAAATGTTTATTGTGAGTGTCTGTTTTTCAGGTAATTTTGCTCATTTATGCTAATGTAGAGTCATTTTTCAATAATCTAAATCATTTCTCCAATTTGAAATATTTTCTTTATTAATATTTATATTTGTAGTTATCATTAAAATTTAATTGTCTTTTTTGTAGTGTCATGCCACTTTAAAGCATCCGGTTTTATTAATTAGCTACCTCTCCTCGACTGGCTAACAAGCAATCATATACTACACTTTTTTATTTGCACACTGACAAAATCTTCCATCATCTGGAGAAGACAAATACATAAGCATTGCTTCAGCAATTACTTTATGTAACAGAAGTTGACTCTTTCAAAAGTAGTGATTCAGGAAGTAACACACAACATATCGACATATGATTCTAGTCCATGTGTTGGTGTACTTAGTGGAGATGTGATAGTGTTCTGTGACTTTAAAAGGTAAAGACTTTGATAAACAGTAATGGGTTTTACGTGCAAGAACAACCAAAGGAAGAGGAAAACACCTGCATGTATCAATAGTGAAAGCAACAACCCTTGTCATCACAAGGTCACAGCACAGCACACAAACCACAACGAAATTAGACCTCTGCATTTAACCCATGCACACTGACACCATGCAGCAGTGGGCAGCTATTGAAAGCGCCCGGGGAGCAGTGACGGGGACAGTACCTTGCTCAAGGGTACCTCAGGGCAACCTACTTGTGAAGGAATCGAACCCACAATCTTCCAATGCTAGGGCAACTCCCTAACCACTAGGCCATCGCTGCCCATAGGCTCAATGGGCTGAAAAATTGACAAATAAAAAATAAAACTACAACATCAGTACTCAATCCATAGCCAACAGAAAAGCAAAGACATTGACTTATTGATAGCAAAGATACTTTATGCAGTGTAAAATTTGACCAAAACATAAACCAAAACATTGCATTCACCTTTCCAGTTTCTCATTTTACTTTTGGGGTTAAGAACTTCAAGAGACCACAGTTGTTCCAAACTTAAACTGTTTGTACTTGATACTTGAGTTGTATTGACATAAAGCAGTGCGGAGCAGCACAGGCTTCATCTGCCACCACTTATTCAGTCATGCTAGCCGATAGGTGACAGAGATGGATAAGCTTTGAGAAAGGTCACAGACAGCTGTGAGTGGCTGCAGCTTCTGTTCATGGCACCTGTTCTGAGCTTTAATATTATTACAGTGAGAGAAGACGAATTAGCACCATCTAAATATACATGTGCTATTTGGAGCCTGTAACAAGGTGCTACAAGCCCTAATAACGAATTCATCAACATACCAATAGGTTGCTGATGGTTTTCTGCATCTGAGTGAAGATGACCTTCGCTTGCTTCCTTTCATGCTCTTCTTTCTTCACCTCGAGGCTAAATTACTTTCCAATACATAAAGGAACAAGCGTTGGAAGACAAAACATGTTTTAATTAGTTTGTGAAAACAGGTAATGAACTGTCATGACCATGACGAGAACCACAGCAAGACAGTGATTTCCTTTTGAAGGGAAATTCATACATAAATAAATAAATAAACAAATAAACAATTAATAAAGGCTGAGACTCTTCTTCTCTCTACTTGGCCTTGAACTTTTTTTTAAACATAAGTTATACATGTACAGTCTGATCACAGACTTTACAGAGGAAAGAACAGCACTAGATGGAGGTCTAAAGTGGCTAATCTGGCCACAAAGCCACAATGATTAACTGAGGTAAAAGTGCTATTTCATTGCCTCCGGTGAAAACCAACAGTGGACAGGTTAGTATGTGCATGGGGTCACAATGTTCCAGCCATGACCACAACCTAGCAACACTGCAAGCACAAACAGGATATTACTAAGAGTCACATCTGCAGCAGCGGTTACAGGCTGACCTCCAAAGCTAACTTTAGATGAGCACTGGACCTTAATATACCTGTGCACAAACACCAACCTGGAGTCATTAAATGTAAGAAGATCTGATCCTTTTCTTAATCTAAAAAAGGAATAAAGGTGAAATTGAATGAAGGTGGAAGCCCTTGGTAAAAATAAAATGAGACCTTCACTGTCATTATGTGAATTCTGGTTAAATTCACAAGATATGGTACCACTTTAGTATACATTTTAATGCCCTTGTAATGTTCTTATTAGGTCTTGTCAATCCAGTGCCTGCTCATTACTACTTTACCAATAACTAGGCCAAATTGAGCCCTCTTCTGAAGACTTTTAATTTATTTTACATTATCTTTTAATTATTTACTGTCATAAAGACTTCAAACTGCTCTGTTGAGTCTCAGTCTAACAGGTATCGGCCTACAATCCGATAATAAGGACACATCTTTCAGACCCGCATTCAAATAAGGCCCATACACCAAAATGTCACACTTCCACACTTTTCACATAGTCACTTGAAATAGTCACTTTATTATAATATTTATTTGATAAATCCCACTGTACTGAAGTTATTAAAATTGTAGTTAAGAAAAAGCCTGGGCCTCATTTTTTAATCTACAACCCTGTTAAAGCTGATTATTAAAGGTAACAGTTATGAATAGGGCTATAACATCTCAATTAAAATGTTGACCATTTGAAAGGCTCTTTGCACGATTGTTATCGTTTATGACATATCGTTTATGAAACATTTATGAAAATGCTGTATTTGGGACTGTATATGGAGCTGCTCAAAAACTGGCTCCACATAACTGGTTTAACAAATGGAAGAACCTTTTTTTTAAACCACATAGAAAACGTATATACCTAATAATTCTTTTAACTGCAACAGAGTTTCTTATCTTGAAATGTGACATAAAAAAAAAACAAAAAAAAAAACTGAAAAACATAATATTGCATGAAACTAATAATTGCTCGCTGTGTTGGTGGTCTAGTGCCGTTTGTAAAACCCATCTTTTTCCAAACACATTTTAGCAACTTATTATCTAACTGATACCAACAGAGCTGCCATTTGTTGCGTTTTGCTATGATCATCAAATTCAACCATCAGTCTGACTCACCTTTGAGCAAAACCACACCTGCTGGAAACCGCCAAGAGGACGTTAACCACCACCCCTACAGATATGGCTTGAGCTGGAGAGAAAGCTGAGAGGGCCTCTGCCACAGAGATAAGACAGTGGAAAAACAAACTGTTATGTAAGACCACTATAAGTTAAGGCAATGAAAAAGTAGTCAGTTCTAACTTTGTCTCTTGAGACAAGCAGAAGAAAGAGAACGGGGTAGAGAATATTTGTACTGATAACCTAGAAAAAAATACATAATAAATAAATGAATAAATGCATAAATACATGAATAAATAAAAAAATAAAAAGATTGGCACTGCCATTCCAACATAACAACTCTGAAATTGTGATTTATTGTAAAAGGAAAACTTTAATGTATGTGAGTTTATTCCAAGCAAATTTGGAAAATTTCCACTAATACATTCATAACAAAATGTAAAAGGCAAAGTTTTCAAAGGGAGCTTGATGTAGCAATGATCATTTGCTTTGGTGAAAGAATGCATTTATGTGTCAGCTTCCCTAAACGTTGTTAGAAATTTTCTCAGTCAATAAATCAGGAGAAGAGTCATTAAAAAATGACATTATTTCATATGAAACCTTTTTGTTATTAAGATCGCTAACACCCCACCTCTTTGTGGGTGAGGCTGAGGACATCTAGACCAGACTCAGGCCCTAATCCTAAATTTTCTAGTCATGCATGAGCATGAGAGTAAGTAAACAGTAATCTGCTGCATTGCTGTTGTGTTAACTACCAATACTTGCAAAAACCCAGAGCAGAAACTGGAACCAAATGTTGTTTTTGAAGACTTTAAAACTAATGTTCTAACTATAGCTGCAGGAAACTCTTTTGTCTGCCTGTGCATTAAGAGTTCTGTCTTCCACTTTGCTTAATCTTTGGCACTCGGCTTTAGCAAACATCTCTGCATTTACATCTGTTCTACAGACGTAACAGGATTTAAACACTGAATTTCAAAAAGACAAGTTATGTCTGCATATATTATAGGCATTTTTTGTCCTTCAGTGCCATATCATTTTCTGCTGACTGGAGATTGTTTAAAATCAAGCGAGAGTGTCAGGACTCAAACACCAAATAATTTATAATTATGGTCTTGGTTGTCTGGGACTGCAATGGCTCTGAAGCTTTTGAATTAGCCACTGACTGGTTGTAGTGCACATTTAGAGCTGGGATTTGTAGGTCGGCACTGAGCGAATACAGAAGAAGATACGTTGCAATTTCAATTTAAATATTTACAGGACTTTGTGCTTATGCTCTAATTGGCAGCATGTGTGTAACTGTACATCACTTTGTGGTTTCATTGTAGCTGGAGGTGTCCTGAGCTGGTACTGCCATCAATTTTTTATTTCCAGACCCTCGTAAAGGAAAAGTGTTTCTCTTCCATTATTCACATTTTGGCCTGTGGATAAAGAGGGAGAGAGTAGCATCCATTTACGAATGTGTATCATTTATAAGTTCCAGTTTTCAGCTGCATACCCAGGATGTTCTCACCTCACAGCAGCCACTAAAACTGCTGCAAAGTTCACTCGCACTGGGAAATGCCACATTTAGCCACACTAGCACCGCCATGGGAGGATTATTCAATCCTGCTTATGTTTTACAAATCTTCCAGATATTAGATTTGAATCTGATTAAAAATGCATGTCAGGAAAATGTAACTTTGCACCAGAAACTCAAGAGAGTTTCAAGAGAGCTTGTTATTCTCAAATGAACAGCAAATACATCATGGATGTGTAAGGTAGTCATATATACATTTGAGATATATCTACACAAATGCATATCTGTTTGATATGTCAGGTTTATTCCCAACATCTATTTAGTTATCAAATGAACATCTGAAGCTTGTTAAATGCACGAACATTAATTTTACTTTTTATACCAAAGCTTTATGGCAACTCTTTCTGTGACTCGCCCAGGCATTAACCTACCACCTCTGTTTTTCATTTCGAATAACTGACCCACAGCTGGACCTACAGTATCCCACAAAAGTGAGTACACCCCTCACATTTTTGTAAATATTTTATTAGATCTTTTGATGGGACAACACTGAAGATATGACACTTTGATACAATGTAAAGTAGTCAGTGTACAGCTTGTATAACAGTGTAAATTTGCTGTCCCCTCAAAATAACTCAAAATAACACACAGCCATTAATGTCTAAACCACTGGCAACAAAAAGGTGAGTACATGAGTACACCCCTAAGTGAAAAAAGTCCACATTGTGCCCAAAGTGTTATAATTTTGTGTGTCCACCATTATTTTCCAGCATTGCCTTAACTCTCTTGGGCATGGAGTTCACTAGAGCTTCATAGGTTGCCACTGGGATCCTCTTGCACTCCTCCATGACGACATCACAGAGCTGGTGGATGTTAGAGACCTTGCGTTCCTCCACCTTCCATCTGAGGATGCCCCACAGAGGCTCAATAGGGTTTATTTCTGGAGACATGCTTGGCCAGTCCAGCACTTTTACCCTCAGCTTCTTTAGCGAGGCAGTGCTCGTCTTGGAGGTGTGTTTGAGGTTGTTATCATGTTGGAATGCTGCCCTGCAGCCCAGTTCCGAACAGAGGGGATCAGGCTCTGCTTCAGTATGTCACAGTACATGTTGGCATTCATGGTTCCCTCAATGAACTGTAGCTCCCAAGTGCAGGCAGCACTCACATGCAGCCCCAACCATGACACTCCCACTACCAGGCTTGACTGTAGGCAAGGCACACATGATGCTGAACACGTGCACTCAACCTCTTTGGTCGACCATGGCGATGCCTGTTCTGAGTGAAACCTATCCTGTTAAACCACTGCATGGTCTTGGCCACCGTGCTGCAGCTCAGTTTCAGGGTGTTGGCAATCTCTAGTTGGCAATCGCCTAGGCCATCTTTATGTAGAACAACACATTTTTTTTCAGATCCTCAGAGAGTTCTTTGGCAGGAGGTGCCATGTTGAACTTCCAGTGACCAGTATGAAAGAGTGTGAGAGTGATAGCACCAAATTTAACACACCTGCTCCCCATTCACACCTGAGACCTTGTGACACTAACGAGTCACATGACACCAGGGAGGGAAAATGGCTAATTGAGCACAATATGGACGTTTTTCACTAAGGGGTGTACTCACTTTTGTTGCCAGTGGTTTAGACATTAATGGCTGTGTGTTGAGTTATTTTGAGGGGACAGCAAATTTACACTGTTCTACAAGCTGTACACTGACTACTTTACATTGTATCAAAGTGTCATATCGTCAGTGTTGTCCCATGAAAAGATCTAATAAAATATTTACAAAAATGTGAGGGGTGTACTCACCTTTGTGAGATACTGTATCTATGGCTTCCAAAATGCCTAGAGTGATGAGATATTTATTTCTTATAAATTGGTCCTATTCAAACTCGACTTATTCCTTAAACTCGACTTATTGGGCTTTTCTTTCTTTCTTTCTTTCTTTCTTTCTTTCTTTCTTTCTTTCTTTCTTTCTTTTTAATTAGCTTTCATTTTCATTAAAGAATCTTGTTTTTACTTTTTATTGCCCAAAATATGCAGTTGAGTGGTTTTAAATTATTTGTAATTCTAACCTTGATGAGGTTTTGGTTGCAGGAATTCAAACCTAAGTCGTAGATTGAAATCCCAGACCAGTAGGTTGCCCTGAGACACCCTTGAGCAAAGTGCCGTCCCATCACTGCCCTCAGCCACTTTTAAACACCCCTTCTACATGTATGTGTATGGGTGAAAGCAGGATGCATTTTGTTGTAGTTCACTATGTGCTGTGCCATGTTTCACAATGACTAATAGTCACTTTCACTTCACTTAAGTGCTTTAATGTCCTGTACTGTATGTGCTTCTTAAATAGTGGAGGGCCATAGTCATCAGTGTGAAGCTTTACTACTCGGCTATGAATGGCTATTTTAGCAGAGAATTCAAGTTCAATGGAACTTATTATTCAAAAAGTAATGACAGTGTAACATCATTGTAATTTATCTTAACAATAGCTAACTGTAAAAACAGTACAGATGACATGATTTTTTAAATGTATTAAAAAGCAATAGTTCAATATTCAATATAATTAGTAATATGTCCAATATCAGGCAAAATGAGGCAATTGGTCATGCTTCTATGTCATACACTGCAAGTCATTAATTTAAAAATAACAATATGTATTTATATTTTGCCATGCTACAGTCACTCTCATACAAGTCATGTGAGACCTAATTGACTTTATCAGGATGGTTGTAAGACAGCAGAAAACTTAGGCTTTTTTTCTCTGAGCAGCAGATGTGATGGGTCAGCTGCTGGGGTCTCATAAGGAGCATGATTCATTCCCTTACATCCCAGAAATACGGGGTTACTGTCTCTATATGATGAAAACTCTATCACACAGAAGCACCTTGCATAAAACAAGCATCCTGCTCTTCTTTTTGCATCTAGTGGACATCATCCTGCTCACTCAGCCATATTAAACACGATTATGTTTGTGAAAGTGATCTGTCTGCTTGTCTTCCATTCGTCCTCGCCAGGAAGAGAGTGTGAGCATGTGTGTGACCTCTTTGGGGATGCAAATGACTGTGTGTGAGAAGCTGGATGTGTGTGGAGGGTCACACCTGGAGTAATGCAGGTCATCTCTCTCGCAGACAGATTTCCCATGATGCATTATGTGTGCTCCCCCATCTCTACAATGACATGCTACATATAACAAGCCTCTATTGTGTTTGGCTCAGCCTGAATATCCTTAAGGATGCGGGGGTGAAAGAAGGGAGAAGAAACATGCAAGCAAAGATGCTCTAATGACTCTTCTTCTCTTTCTCCTCTCAGACATAGAAGAAGGATAGGGGCCAACATAAGATGACTGAAGAGGAGTGAAAGGAGGGTGAAAATTGTGAGAGAAAAATGGAATAGAGGAATTCATGCTTTAAGATGGTAGTATGGGCATGGTCAATGTCTAATTAGGGAATTTAAAGTAGTATAGGTGTACTCAGCAGTATAAGTAATTTCCTCTGACCAGTCCACTAAAATAAAACTGCATACCATTGTTAAATTGGTTTTATTTTAGTGATAAAATAGAAAGAATTTTAGCTCCTTCAGGCAAAATCGCAAGTGGCTCAGTTGTGGGCCTACACTTTAATTTCACACTCTTAAATAAATGGGTAAAGATTTCTTTGCAGCGATCCGTCAGGCAAGGTCTGCAGCTCTAGACAGTCCTGTGCTCTAGTCACAGCTGAAGTGCTGAAGGTGGAAGAAATAACTAGATCCATTTAATTACTGAAAGCATGCTCACTCGATGAACAGAGCCTGAAGCTGGCACATGCTGACCGATGCTGAAAGTTTCAGCGTTGTCTTTGAAATGTGTGGGTCTACTAACCTTATGCTTATTACTCAGAGATGCTTCAGTGGGGTTTAGTCTCCCATAATCAGTGTAGATATGAAGAAGGAAAACTAAATTCAGCACCAGAACCAGCTCTGTGAACTTCATTTATTTCCTGAAAGAATATCTGACATACTCTTTAAATATAAAACCAGAATAAGGAAGACGTTTGAAATTCTTCTTTGTTCTACAATACATCAACCAGGACATATATATATATATATATATATATATATATATATATATATATATATATATAGATATATATAGATATGAATGAATGAATGGAATAGATAGATAGATAGATAGATAGATAGATAGATAGATAGATAGATAGAGAAACTGAATACAGAAATTCAATGTAGTTACAAGAGGCGAAGTTTGTCTCTGAATCTGTTGAATCTGTCTCTGGCAAGAAAAGCAATAGAGCATGTTTGACCTTGCTCTGGGTGGGTAGGGTGACTCTCCCTCTTCCCCCTATTTCTCATTGTGATGGTAGCTAATGCTAGCACCTGTTAGCAAAAATTAAGCTAAGTAATCTATCATGAAGGCCAGAACCAAACTCTTCTTGCCCACTGTCCTCCAGATCGGCCCAGGGAAGTTTAGATGAGGCCTGTTATTTGTTTCCACCATTGGAGCGGAAAGCGAATCTGTTTTTCGTGAAGAAGATAATAAGTGAGGGTCCTCCTGAAAGCATTTGATTTATTTGCCTATTTTCACTCACTGAGGTACTACCCATCTGGGGTGTTCTTCACAAACGGGTGGACAGGTGGAGGGCCGGCACTGCTCTCCTTCTCTTCCTCCCTCTTTCTTTCTGCAAACTGGCGAGTGAAACTAGCCTTGACGCAAAATTTGAGGAACTTTATCGAGTGGGTCTTCACACATAGAGAGAGAGAGAGAGAGAGAGAGAGAGAGAGAGAGAGAGAGAGAGA